>CATIWQ010597939.1:0-13566 GCA_949673415.1 Euphorbia schlechtendalii
AAGAGATCCCTGTTCCTCGAGGTTAGCATGATTTTGCAACTGCTTCCCTTGGATATTCACTGAGAGGGAATTCCCACACCATTCAAGTCAAGCTTTTGCCAAAGATCATCAAGGATAATTAATACTTTGGAATTCAGTAGCCTCTTATGCAGCTGACTTGCTCTTCCTGGTATTTCCTCTGCTGAAAATTTGACGCCCACGAAATCAGCAATTTCTCCTTAGATTCTCCGCAACTCCGGTGCCTGAGAGACGGCAACCATAACAACATTCTCAAACAGCTTCTCTTGCAAGGCTTTGGAGCGGACCTCCTTGGCAAGTGTGGTTTTTCCAACCCCTCCCATACCATAGACCCCTATCATATCCAAATTGGGATCTCTAAGAGCATCCATGACTTGGTTCAGCACCAACACCCTTGAAGGCAAAGCTTCCCGGCTGTAAACAGAAGGCGCAACTATCTGCTGCAGAGGGGGTTGGAAGGAAACTGAATCTAATCCTTCTTGATTGCAGAGCTTACCAATCGCCAAAGCTTTCTTCTCTGCATTCTTGCTCAACTGATAGCGAGTCTTCAAACTGGGGCATAGTCCGAAAAAGCACCTTTTCTTCGCTTCCTTTTTTCCCTGAATAATTAGTTCACACTCTCTGATATCTTTATCTGCAGTGGACAGCCACTTGGTAACATCGGGAAGGATGTCTTTCCCGTTTCTAGTAGCATCATCAACGGACTGCTGCAACCTGTCTCTCTTGTTCTACAACTTCTCAGCCTGCTCTTGGAGTTCCTGGAACTTGTTGTCAGAATTGAAAGCATAGCTTACATGGCGTTTGACAGGGGCAACAACATACTTATTGATGGGATTTTTAATTAATTCTGCCAAGATGGGAAGAATGATGTCCAGAACCATTTTCAGAAGAGACTCGGAGGAGAATGAAGAGAAGTTGAATTGCATGGAGAGAACAGAAAGTAGTAGACAACGGTGGAATGAGTTCAAATGGCAAAGGAAACAATAAAATAAAAAGAAATCAGAGTCATCATTGTCGTATCCTCGTGACTCGTTTTATGGGTCCCGCCTTTTCCAGTGCTTTATGACAAAACATGAAAAAGTACTGCCTAAATACCTGTACTTTTAAAATTTCAATGTATATTTTGATGTTAATAATAATAAATAATGAAAGAAGAGGGGGAGTAGAATTGTATGACTCGGTAAACCACTAAAATGAAAGTACAACATAATTTTAACTTTACGTCAGAATCAACCATATCATATCCTCTTGTTAAAGGTCCAGCTTTTGTTAGTGCGTTCATTATCTTCTTTCATTGCCTCCAAACTCTCATATAATGTCAATTTCTGCTGCTGGAACTTGGGATAATGTTTTATTTAAAGGTGTTTGTCAGATCATCTTATTTTTAACTTTTAATTTAAAATTATTTTTTAGGAAGATTTTAATTTATTATTCAGATAATGAAGTATTTCTGATAATTTTTTTTTACTTAAAAGTTAAAAATAAAACAGAAATTAAAAGTAAATCAAATTTACTTTTTAAAAATTTTATAAGACATAAGTAATTTTTTGATAAATTTTGATAAACACCTCCTTAATCAGTATGGTATTGGAAATATTTCATCAAAGTACACTATTTCTTTTTTACTTTTCAACCTATGCATTACATAATTCCCAATACTTGCCATGAGTACAATACAGATATATATTCAGAATTCTTTTCTGTAACTCCTTTTATATTTTTTTATTCTAAAAGTCACTCGTTATACATATGTAAATATTCTAAGTTGTAAAATAAGAACTTTTTCTTTTTTCTATAAAAAATATTTAGAGTTACTATAATTTGAATTCTGATGGTAAACTATTAATTTTTTCACCCTTATTTGCAGAAATTATGGGTAAGACTTTATGACATTGGAAATGAAAAATAAACGAATTTCAGAACAGATTTATGAAATAGCAAATTTTTACCCTTAACTTGTACATATTTGATACAGAAAAAGCAAACTGAATTTTATTTCTGTTTTTCCAAGTGAACAAGACAAGGCAGCATATATATAAATATAATGAAGCTTTACCTCATGGAAGAACATACTTTAAATGTTGGAATCCAAGCTTTCGTTTCACCAAGTATTCATAAATCATCAATGCAGCATAGGAATTTGATTCCGTTTAAACTCATTCAAGCATATTTCTTCAGCATCCTACGAAATCATGTTTGAGAATCAAATTATATTTTTAGTACAATATATTAATTATGTTATTCATTGAGCTTACTACTCTGTTAAATCCTACTATGTAACCATTAGTTGGGATATTTCTTATTGGCGAATCTACATGAGGAAATTTAAATTGCTGTATTTATCAACTGCAAGTAACTAACCACAAGTAAAAACTAGACAACTTACACAACGGAAGGTAACCTCAGCCTTAATTTATCTTTTACATTTTGTAATAAATTTTAAATTTCAGTTTTCATTTCATACGCTTTATATATACATTGTATTTTTTTATCACGCGTTCTTTTTTCTCCATCAAATTCTCTCTTCCTTGTGTTGTTTCTCTCCGATTCTCTCTAGATCGATTTGTTGTTCTTCAGTTTTTTCAAGTTTTTACTCTCTGCAACTATCAAATTCTCTGCATAATTCCAGTTTTCCAGCTCTCTATCAAATTTTTTATTTCAATTTGAAATTCCAATTAGGTTACATATTGTTTTTCCATCATATTTTTTATTTTTGTTTTGATTCTAAGTAAATGGATCATCTTCCTATTTTGTTGCACTTCTGTGGGACTTGGATTGATGATTTTAAATTCGTAAAATACAAAGTTGCTAGTGTTTCGATTTCAAATTCATCTAGTTTTGATGATTTCAAAAAACTTATATTTAAAGCTTGAGGATTGAATATCGGTTTGAAGACTGGAGATTGAATTTCAAGTTTTTACTTCAGATCCTACTGTGGAAATCAACAGTGACATATTTTTTCAATTTCTTGTTTCATGTAAAGCAAGAGGTATTCATTACTGATCATCCTTCGTTTATCAGTAAATTTCCAGTTGTTCGTGTCATTGCTGAAGGTAATTCATGCTTTTTCCTTATTCTACATCTTGTAAGAATTTTAATTTTCAATGTGTTAGAATCTGGTTGGTAACTGGTAGTAGCTTGTAATTTTTTGCTTTTGTCATTTTTAAATATCTTACCTTATTACATATGTTTAGAATCTGGTAGAAATGTGGTAGTTACCTGGTAGAAGTGTATAATTGTTGTTAATTTGATCATATCTTTATATATTAAGTTCATATTTTTTTATTTTGTCCTTGTATCAATTTGGTTTTACATGATTATTTTATTATTGTAATAGATTAGTTTTTTTTTCCATCCTACCAGTTTCTTACCAAATTCTATTTTTGTTTCAATCTGTTTGTTTTTTATTTGTTATTGTTTTAATTCTGCATCTTGTTATAATCAGATAGGTAATTGTTAAGTAACTAGTAGTAGCTTTGTCAGCACGGGATTTTTACTCCCGACTCGTGAGTTCGATGATGAAGCTGTAATATTTTCCTTGCTAGCTTTTCACACTTTGCAGGGTCCCGAAATTGTTCAGAAATCATCTACCTTATTTCTTTGGACCTCTTTTCCCTTAAAAAGCCCAAATAAAGAAGAAAATCCCACTGCATAAAGCAATATCGTTAACGATATGGCAATATTGTTAACAATATGGCAATATCGTTAACGATATTGCTAATATCGTTAACGATATTGCAATATCTTTAATGATATCAACTTTACAGACAGACCAAAAAGTCATTTCTACATTATTTAGTAAAAAATACACCCATTTCCACAACATAATTCCGGAATTTTTCCACCTAACATCCAATCATCATTATGCCAACTCACATGGTGGAAGAAAATAGAAAAAAAAAGACAAGAAAAGTGGGTGAACCACTACACAAGTGGGAGGATTTTTTGGATTGAAGGGAGCCCATAAGGGCTGGAATTTTTCAGCAAAAAGGGGAGAGCACGACAAAGAGGAGAGAGCAGCAAGAACAAAGAACTCAACAAGAACTCATCAAACTCAAAGGAAAAATCCAAGTAGAACTTACAAGGAGAGGAAGCCAAAGCCTTCAAGTGTTATTCTAGCGTTTTTTTTAGATTCAAACTCAAAAGGAAGAGGGACTCTAGTCCCCCCTCTCCACTCTTTTACTAGCCATATCCCGGAAGCTCTACCTTCCTGCAAACAAGAGATCTTTACTCTCCATTTCTATCAAAACAGTAAAATCGTAAAACCAAGCCAAAGAAACGAGGAGGAACTTTCCGGGTACTTTCGTGGATCAAACAAGGTAGATTCATAGCTACGGGGTAAGCCTCTGACTTCCTAAAGTTCGTGCTTACATTTATATTCTTTTCTTTTTGAAGTTTCGTTTTGTTTTCGGTTATTATTGTTTTATGCGCACCAGTCTATTTTCCATAATTTTCAGTATGATTTCAAACTTTTTTGGAATTTTCTTTACATAGAAATATTCTAAACATCCTGAGCTTTCCGGAATGATAAAGATCATCAAAATCCGTTAAGTATAGTAAAAGTTATGATCATTTGAAATTTTGGGTTTTCTTTTTGCTATTATCTGCTGTTTTCTGTGTTTTCATGCAGGTATGGAAACTCGATATCGTTAACGATATCACCCAATGTCATTAACGAAATTGCAATGTTGTTAATGATATTACCTAATGTCATTAATGATATTGGCCTTGGCAGACTGCAGTTTCGCTTTGTTTTACTCCGTTTCGAATCGTTTGAGCCCGGAGCGACTCGTTGAGATCATGCTGAACTTGGAAATGCATCATTGGGGGTAGCCAACCCCTAAATTGTAATTATTTAGGATTTATAAATGATTTATTTATGTATTGATGTGTTAATTAAAGTTCAAAGTAGCAACGGAAGTGCTTCAGGCCATCCATATCGATATCATCCTTCACAGGGAGGTCGACAACGATACGAATGACATCGTTACCATTGTTAACCCAAACGATGGATTAGTTATGCATGTTTGGCCTAGATTCATATTTCTAAATGTCTTTTTAGGTTACCCACATGAAGAGGACTCAAGTTCTCGGATAACCGACCCAACAATACTCGCATGTGGCATTTTCACTAATAAAAATGACCAACATAGTTGAAAGTAAAAATGAACAATTTTCATGAAATAAAACTTCAAAACCTCCATCATTTTTATCTTGACCACTCGGTTCTCATGAAATCAAATCGAGCATATGTGACATACCTCGTGCTAACCCTTGTGGATGCAGGTTAGATGTATGCTTAGGTGTGAGCACGTGATTTTTTTACCCTACTCGTCAGTTCGATGATGAAGCTATCCTTCCCTTGTTAGCCTTTCACGTTTTGCAGGGTCTTCAAATCATCTAGGAATCATCCGCCTTATTTCTTTGGGCCTCCTTTCCTTTTAAAAGCCCAAACTAAGAAAAGCCAACTGCCTTATTCGATATCGTTAATGATATCAATAGATATCATTAACGATATCAACCGATACCGTTAACGATATCAACCGATACCATTAACGATATCAACCGATATCGTTAACAATATCGAGTTGGCAGATAGACTAAAAAGCAGATTCCGCATTATTCAACGAAAAATACCCATCCCTCACCCATAATTCAAACTTTTTCCACCAAAACACCCTGTCAACATGCTGGCAACCCATGTTGACCATTAATGGGTGGAAAATAATGGTGGAAAGAAGACAAAAAGGTTGGGTGCAAGTGGATGACTTTTGGATTAAAGGGAGTCCATAATAGAGGAGTTTTTCATTCAGCAAAGGGAGGAGGAAATATAGAAAGAAGAGGGAGAAAAGGCTGAGTTTCAGGAGGAGAAGCTTAGAATTTTCTAAAAAACAAACACAAACAAAAACATAAGGATTTTCTACTAAAATTTCAAATGGATTGGTTTTAGTAATCTTGAATTTCAAAAATCAGAGGAAGAAGGACTACTAACTCCTCTCTTCCTCTTTTTTTTACAAATCTTAACTTGGAAGTTCTGCCTTCCCCTCAAGAGTATACTACTACTCTTCATTTTTATCAAAAACCGCAAACCGGATCAAAGAAACGAGGAGCGCTTCCCGGAGAACTTCATGGACCTTGAAGAACATGGATTCATGACTACAGGGTAAGCCTTTGAGTTCCTAGAGTATGTGCTTATGTTTATGTGCTTTTATTTTGAAAGTTTTGTTTATTTTTGGTTTTTCATGTTTTCTGCACACCATTCTGTCTTCTGAAATTTTCAGTATGATCTTAAATCTGTTTTGCTAGTTTATTTACATTAACATATTCTACACATCTTGAGCTTTCCGGAATGATAAAGATCATCAAAATCTGTTAAGTATAGCAAAAGTTATGGTCATTTGAAGTTTGGATTATGGTTTTTGCTGTTTTCTGCTGTTTTTACATGTTTACTGCAGGTCTGGAAAATCGATACCGTTAACGATATCACACAATACCATTAACGATATTGATTAATGCCGTTAACGATATTAGTGCTGGAAGAATGCATTTTTGCTTTGTTTCGCTCCGTTTCGAATTGTTCGAGCTCGGAACAACCCGTTGAGACTATTCTAAGTCTGAAAACACATCATTGGGGGTAACAAACCTCTAAATTGTAATTATTTAGATCTATGTGTGATTTATTAATGTACATGTTCGGCCTAGATTTACGTTTCTAAATGTTGTTTTAGGTCACCCTCACGAAAGGAACAAAACGTGTTCCCGGATAACCGTCCTCACCACTTTGCCATGCGGTCATTTTCACTAATAAAATCGACCAACATACGTGTAAAAAAAATGAACCATTTTTATTTAAAATAACAACTTTAAATCACCGATGTTTTAATTAGGCCACACGGGCCTCGCTAAAACCAAATCGAACATACGTGCCATATCTCGTGCTAACCTTTGTGGATGCAGGTTAGATGTATGCCTAGGGTTTACTTTCCTTCGGGTATCGCATTTTAATAATTTTTGGGAATGTTATTAATAGATTAGGCAGGCGGTTGCAACCCTCGAGTTATGTAATTTATTAATTCACTTTTTCGCATTTACTTAATGCTTGATGTATGGATTTATTGCTTTCCGCATGCGCGTTAAATCATGCATTCAAACCTCAAAAATGACTTAAGTGCGAATATGCATAACTAAGAATACGGTTTTCTGTAGATGTAATTTAATGTGATCTAATAAGAAATAAGCAACTTATCCCGAACCTGAATCTCTGTGTCTTGTTGGGCCATCCCCCAGACGTTAATCCTCACAGGACTCTAATTCCTAGAAAGAGCTAATCCAGGTGACGACTCCACAACAAGAGATGGCGGATTCGGTTTTGAACCGATCTAATAAATGTTTTTTACCCTCTCTTACAAACTTTCTTCGGGCCCCCGGCCCGGCGCATCTTTTCTAAACACCCCGGTGGACCGAGCCTCTCATCCCGCGCGCTCTCAACCCACCGCTCTTTGTCGTCCGCTCATAGTGGCGACTCTGCTGGGGACTTTTCTAAAAACTTGTTTTAAAAGGTTTTAGATTTTGGATAAGTGCCGAAAATTATTGATCACATTATTCGGTTTTCTCTTAATTATGACATATTCATAATTTCGCATTCAATAGAAATTATTAGCCTCTAAGATTAGGTTGCCCTATTTTACCGAGAAGCTTGCGAAAGTATACTTCATGACCCCCTGGTGATCGAAGGAACCTAGTGGGTGGATCATTTGTTGCCATATCACATGTACGTCCCTCGTTAGAGGCTTGGAGTGTATTTTAGTGCAACAAGAACCTTCTACATCAGCAACCCGTTTAAAGCCCTCATGTAAATAACCCATAGGCATTTTCCCTAGGGTGTTACCCAACACTCTATCATGCATTATATTTTCCTGCAGGTGCGCTCCTTCGTATCTTCATGGTACTAAGATGAACCAAACCTAGGATAGAGACTATCCAAAAAACCCTACACGAGAGAGACATAAGGTTGGAAGTGATACGTTGCATGCTATGTGCTATGTATATACACCTTTCAAATTTTCACTGAACAAATGTCATACTGACCACAAATCTTTGTGCAGACACTCAAACGCACACACTCATGATATTTACATCCACTTAGGCACAGTTGACACTACAGATTGTATCACCCTAGGACAACACAAAATCACTTAGGGGCATCACTTACCCCTTGTCAGCGAGATGTCCACTTGACATCCCGCTATTTATCTACACATAGCACAATCATCTTTGAGATGTTCACTCAAACATCCAACTCACAGCCCTTCCGGGGTAATCACACATGCCAAAAGCCCAAACGGGGCAAACACCTACCTAGGATCATGGACTTCTAATCCTAGGGTATAACACACTGTTCTACCTGAACTCAAACCTAGAACTAGATGATGCGATAAGACAGCGTTACATAGGATAGAATCATCATTGGTTATAGCGATGCCCGCTTGGCACCCGAACCTCCATGCCCATTCGGGGCAACAAACTCACCACACCAAGAGTCACACGGTATAATACTATTTACCCAGACTCCCACCTCACAACATGAGAAAGAGCCACAATCGTGAATTCTCAAAAAGTCCAGCCTTTTACCATGCGAGTATTATGGCAATTCACCTGTTTCTTCCAAATGGATTGGCAAACATAAACACAAATCACTACCTCAGCCTATTACCACACAGGTATTACGGCAATCACCTGTTTGTTCCAAATGGATTGGTAAACACAAACACAAGTCACACCTCCATTGTAAGCCCATTACCACACGGGTATTACGGCAATCTCCTGTTTGTTCCAAATGGATTGGCAAACATAAGTCACATTTTTCAGCTTGTTTTGTTCCAAAAGGATTGGTAAAACACAAATCGCACCTCTACCCCAAGCCTACTACCACACGGGTATTACGGCTAACAACTTATTTGTTCCAAATGGATTGATAAACAAAACCCTCGACTTCATATAGATGTCACCACAACTTCAAGCCCTCACCACACGGGTCAGGTCTTATTATCATTTGAATTAAGTTTTTGTTACCCAATGACTAACACGTTTATTTCAAATGGATTGACATACATGTTATTTCACATCATTGCATGCTAACCCCTTGTGAATGCAACCATAACATTAAACATCTCATGCATTTCTCGCATCATGAGTCATACCATGAAACTTACATGTACGCTCTAACCTTCTGCTTGTATATCTTAGCTAGGAAGAAGTCTACTCGTCGCTTGGTCTGCATTTCCCCAATTACGGTCAATCTGGAGGGGGTGCCATACACCGACTCAAGTGAGGACTCCGGTCTAGATTCAGATTCAGTTCCACGCACTATCATGGCCAATCCACAAGAAGAAGGCACGGGAACTCGGTTCTTACGAGACAAAATTCTCAACAGTCATCGGTGAGCGTCGAAATTGTAGCTGCCTTATATGCCTTTGCCAACAGCGAACAGCTAGCATCGCTCATTTACCTACACGTCGGAAGGGCCCAGAATGTAGTATCCAACCCAGAGGTCACCCTTTATAATGCCAATCCAATAGGAGGACCTCCGACTTCAAACATGGTGCCCTCGACTACCTTTCACCAGTCTAAGGCAGGACAAAGTCAGAACCAAGATCAAATTGGTCTGCCGGGAATCAACTTCGCCAATCCTTTCTAGCAGCAATCCTTATATGGATAACCTGCCCAGCCAACATTCACGCCAGGGCCTTTCTATCAAGGAATGACTCCACAGCATACTCGCAATTGGAGTACATCAATGGCCACACAGTTCCAGGCAGCTCAACTGCCCTACCTTGAGGTATATCCCCAGGGGTAATATGGTCTCTATCCAAGCACAGGGAATGCCATCCTCCAACAACCAGGCATGGTGGAATTATGGCAAAAATTCTTGGCCACTCGCGGTGTTCATCTCATGAATTCGTACTCGGTGCAACCAACAATTGCGGATGAAGACACCTTGCCCCCAAACTTCGCAATGCTGCAGTTTGAGAAATATGTGGGATCTGGCGACCCGCGCGCTCACTTGACGCATTATCAGACGGTGATAAGAGCATTGAGGGTCAGTGATCGAATGATGGCTAAACTCTTCGTCACCTTAGGCCACCCTATCAATGAATGGTACAGCCACCTTCCGTTGGAAGTAGCTACCGATTAGAATAGCCTCGCTCAAGCTATACTGAGGCATTATGGTTTCAACTCTCAAATGGAGACCACAATGCAACATCTGGAGGCTATATGGCAAAGGCAGGGTTAAAACTTCAAATCCTACTACACACGTTGGATGGCCACCCAAGTCAGGCTCAAGGCTCGCTTAAGTCTACCGGAGATGACAACCAAGCTTCTGGACAGTGCACTGCCACCATACAAGAATAAGTTCGGATCTAATAGCTTCTCCAGCTATCAAGAAGTGTTTGAGAGAGCGGAGAAGATAGAGCACTTTGATTCCATGGATACATCTGAGGGGTGCTAGAAAAACCTATGAATGATTATGTAATAATTTAGCTTTTAACTACTTTGCTCATGGGGCTTTTGAATTATTTTTGAACTTTGTGCACTTGCTCGAGATTCTAGCAATGACATCATGCATTCTCATAAACATATACATATTGTTTTTAGCACATGTGACACATCATTTCATGAAATTAATTTGGGTATAAATGGACTCCCCACAATAAATTCAAATGATTTTACTCTTGAGAGAAAGTGAGAGACAAATACATGTACTTAGACAACATGTGATAGCAATTATCTCATCATACAAGGATGAAAGATCAATGGAAAGATCTCCCAACATGAAACGTCCACTTACTAATCCAAGGATCAAAAGGATTGGAGCGGGGAAAAAGCCAAGATATCAACCAACAAGTTGGGACCAAAAAACTAGTACAAATGCCACACAGAAGGAGTCAAATCGTTGAATACGTCAACAACTCCGTCACAACCATTCATAAAGGAGTCAAATTATTAAACACGTCAACAATTTCATCACCACCACTCATGAAGCCAAACAACCAGAGTAGTACTACAAATAAGGAGTCAAATAGTTGAACACGTTAACCAACTCCTTCACATGACTCACTACTATTTATGGGGCAATCATCGCACCATCAAAGGAAACACCGAGGATCAAGACTCATCATCACATACACCTCAAGCTAGCAAAGCGGCATGAGCACCAACCAATCGATCATAAACACTGAACGAGACAACAACTGAAGTCATGGACGATAGTCGATCTATCAAATCAATCAAGTCTTACTCAATTGCTATCACGCATACTTGAAAGAAATAAATCAATGAAAAGTAGTACGAAGAAAAAATAAATTTGTATTCAGCTTGTCAATTGACACTCGGTTAGTTGAGCAAAAATTAAGGCTTCTTTTCAAAACGGAAAAAGAATATTCCGCTGAGTTGAAAACCCGAAAAGGGAGGCTCAGGCAAAACTTAGGACATCGAGAGAACCACATTGGTTAGAAAACCTAAAAGGGCTAATAAATGGCAGGTGTCAAATAATTTGAAACATTTATACTCTTGTTAAGTTCACAAATGAATTGTCATTTTTGATGAATCTTTATACATATGCTTATTTTGATTGCTTGCATGCCAATGGTAGAATATCGCAAGTAAACATCCATAAAGAGAAAGTCTGCTGAATTGAAAACCTGAAAAGGCGGTCCGAATAAAAGTTAAGACAAGGTTCGATAGATTGAAAACCCATAAGGGTGGTCTATGTAGAAGTTAGAACCAACATCAAATTCATCCTTTCCTCCTCGGAATGGTACGTGCACGGCATCGCATACTTTCGACACTTCAAGGAAACGGCTTTCAAGCAATCATCACCAACACATGCGGGATCGAAGATTCATCCGGATTTTCCTCAAACCAGATCCAAGCTGTAAACTTGAGTCTGATTCAACGGACCCATGGTCATCATTTTGAGGAAGTCATCCATGGAATCCCCAATAAGACAAACCCTAGGGGGAATCATGTGCCAGCACAAATGGAGGCTCTTCAATCAATGAAGCCCACAACTCCTACAACAGATGAACATTCATCATGTGATAAATACTGCTCATACATAAAATCATTCATACATGCATACGCATCATGCCACTTACAGGTGAAGGCGATGCTAAACCAAGGCAATGCCATTCCAACGAAGGGGTCACTCCACCTCCACATGAGGAATCCACAAGCAAGACGACGTCTCACTCAAGCCTAAAAATCAACGCTGCAACATCTCAAAAGCCTCCTAAAATAGTGGAGCAATATTTGGGATATCCCCGAATTTCCATTTAATTCATCATGTTTTAATTCTTGATTGAATGGGCAAAAATTTTTGCTTTCAGTAATCTCAATCAAGAAATTAAAACATATTTCACAAATATCCACTAATAAAATTCCTCACTCTTGCAGGTACCCCTTCAACCCACAAGGGGCATTCAATTCAGACCGCAACTGTCAATCATCCCATAGAGGATTTCAACGTAGACTCACAACAGTCAACATATCAAAGGCATGGAACACACGGCTTTCATCCTTTCCCTAACAGTTCCAAGGGTCACAGTCAACCTAGAGTTCAACTCACGAGGGACATCCACCGCAGACTTTCTATAGTCCGCGTACCCTTCCGGACTTTCGATAGTCCAAACACCATTCCGGACTTTCTACAGTCCAAGTTCGGAC
Source organism: Euphorbia schlechtendalii (assembly GCA_949673415.1). Lineage (NCBI taxonomy): Eukaryota > Viridiplantae > Streptophyta > Magnoliopsida > Malpighiales > Euphorbiaceae > Euphorbia > Euphorbia schlechtendalii. The sequence continues at coordinate 12,745 of CATIWQ010597939.1, forward strand.
AGTGGACCTACCAATTAAAATTTTTATTAATTTTTTGAAAAAATTAAAATTTTATTACTAAAAAATAGTTATAATAAAATAGGTGTAAATATATTTGTAAAACTTTAGATTTAGATACAAAATTTACCAAAAAAAACTAAATTTTCAACCATGTAATTATTATATAAAATAAATATATATTTTTAAATATATTAATTAATATTTCAACCTGGGTTTGTCTTTTAATATAAAAATCACTTCGGGTTCGAACCGAACCTATTCTCCAATTATTTTGTTTAAGTTCATCCCATGAAGGGCGGATTTTGACAAGTCCCTCCAGCTCGTACCCGGATCTAGTGGTCATATCTTCCTTTGGAATGTGAAGCAAGAAAGTGAGAGTCATGAGTTCAAATCCCATATCATTAATATGAAAAGTTCTATTAAAAATGTGTTTGAAATGTGAAAGTATATTTGTGAAAACAAAGGAACCAATTAGTGTAGTATCATTATCATAATGGATGTAGGATGTACTTGAACACCCTTGTAAAGGAACAAATTAATAAGCTTAATGCATCTACACCCCTCCGAACTTATTCAAAAAGGGTTGTTACCACCCTGAACTTTCAAATGTAACAAATGGCCCCTTGTACTTGTCTAAAACGTGTTACTTTACCCCCTAGTAAAAATATCGGCTTCAAGAATAAGAAGATGAACACGACGGGTCAAAAATCGATACAATATTATGATTAATTGAAGAAAAATTTAGAATAGAGATGAAGTTTTGAAGAAGATGAAGAACATATATTAAGGATTTTGAATTGTAAGAATACGAATGTTATGGAT
>CATIWQ010598020.1:0-12610 GCA_949673415.1 Euphorbia schlechtendalii
TATATTATGACAGAAATTACCTGAACATAAGCGTACTTGTTGAAAAACCGAACAAGAGTCTCGACGAGATGAAAAAGAAAATCGACGCAGCAAAGCAAGCACTCGTTCTTGCCTATCTTAGAACGCAATCCCCTGATCTAAACAACATATTTCGATTTAAAAAAGAGAGAGAAATTAAATATAAAATCTGAAAAAAAAACTTGAAAGTGAATTATAAATGCAGCGAAACCTACCTCCCAGCGCAATGTCCTGATTGCAGCAGTGAAGAGCGATCCATAACAAATGCTACCAAAAGATGTTGTCACTGCATACCTTAGAGAATTCATCAATGGATTAGGAGGCATCGAAGCTGCTTCTCGACCACCGTGAATTAGAACAAGGAACACAATTCCCGAAACTATAACATGAACGGTGTTACAAAGGACTGCACCTGTCCAGAACAAGCTAACTGAGAGAATCTGGGTATAAACAAGTAATAGATAGCATTAGAGGCATAGTTGTCAAATCAAGATTCAAATCGAAAACTGGAATCCAAATTTGATGATTCGCAAATCGAATCGTAAGATTCGGTTCATTTTCATAAAATTATAGAAATGTAGCATTTAGAATGTTCAACTGATAGAAATTATTAAATTTTAGTCTAGATACAATTTCGAGAGACTCATTTTCCACTTTTCCAAAATTAGAGACTAATTTTAAAGCAAAACAGAGACGCATCTCGATTCAGTGTACAACCATTCTGCCCCTAATCGCTAGAGCTGTCATCCAAAGTAATTCTCGCTGCTTCGTCAATCCATTGTTGGTTCTAGATTTCACCGCGTTCTAGAGACTAATAAGCAGAGTGATAGACTTTGACCGACTTAAGTCAAATATTAAATCTCGTCATCTTCGAAAAGTATGATTTTACCATGCTTCAACTTTTTTTAATGTAATTCATGAATTGCCGAATCATTAGAATTGTAGGATTCGGCTGATTCAGAACCGAATCGGTCAAGAATAGTAAGATTCGGGTGTATTTAATTTCACCCTATAGATTCGAATAGACTCTTGGGGTGAATCGAATCGTAAGATTCTGAACTATGATTAGAAGTGTAATTGGTCATTGTAGTGTGGAAGAAAACAAAGGGGCAGTTCAAGTTGGACTAAAGAGCAACTTGCCAGCTCACCACAAGAAGCCACCATCGTCCGCCGTTTTCCATGCTGGACGCCACAACGCCAGCTGCCCCAAAAGACCATATTCCCATCCATAGAAGCATTACTAGCATGAATATACATGCGATTCTCATAACTTCGGGGAGACTCCAAACCATCTTCACCGATTTTCTTAGGACCAACATAGTAAATGGAAGTCTGCAGAAGAACACCAAAAAAAAGCCGTTGAAAGTTAAAATTCCTTGAAAGAAAGAACCGAAAGTGCTCGGAGAAAAAATAAACTGCATTTATTGAGAACAAATTTTATGTTGTGAATCTTAAGAACCAGGACATCAAAGTAATTGTAGTGTTCACAATGATAATCAAAATTTATTTCTTTCAACTAAAAAGTTACACTGTTCATTATCATAGCTTCTTAAATCCTTATGGCTAGCCCAGAAATGAAAAATAAATACAGTTCATGAGATAAAATAATTTTTCTATTAACTGTTTCCGATTGAATAAAAATAGCTCATTAACTCTTCTAAATAGATAATCTTTTTTGCAAGTAAGATGTGGCAGAGTATTCATGAAAAGCATAGCAACGTAAAGCACTAAGGGTGACAAAAAAAAGCATTGTGCACACAAGCAAACTTTTGAATATAAACTCATGAAGTCTAAGTAAAATGCTGAAAAAGTAAACAAAAGTCAAGATTCAAATTCGAAAACGCATAATTATACATATTTACCTGTCTATGACTGATATAATATACAAAAACTGCAATGCAGCACCAATTGCAAATGCAACACCCCAGAAAAACTGCTCATCCCAGAAACATAGGACACTTATAACAGCAAGATAAGTAGTCAAAATATGGACTGAAATCTTCATCATCTGATTCGCACGAGAACCGAGCAACAACAACCAAGTCCATCCAAGTACAGTCCCAATTCCACCAGCAACAGCATAAATAGGCCAATAATCCTCAGTTAGTCCTCTATTATTCCCAGATGAGCCAGTAGTGAATCTATCAATATTAAACCTATCTGATTTCTTAAATCTATTGAGGCCTAGAATTGCCAGAGCAAACCCTAATCCAACCAAATGAAGTAAGAAAATCCCTGACCAGAAAAGATCATGCCAATGTCTTGGCAAATCGGATACCAGCATTTGACCACCGCCGCCACTTCTTTGACTCCTCCTTACATTCTAAAACCACAATAGAAATCAGATTGAGTAAAGCATCATAATTTCCTAAAGTAGTACGCATCAAATTCTCTTAAAAAAAGCAATCATAGAGCAATTAGACCAAAGATCCCCAGTGGGTTGACTTGACTACGAATTAGGGCGAAATTAACAATGAAGTCGCAAACAATAAAGCAACGGAATAAAAATTAATGAAGCAGAACTACTGTAGCAACTGTAAAACGCCCAAACAGAAACGAAAAGAACCTGATCAATGGCGACGGAGGAAACGGAGGCGGAGGGAGAGTCGGAGTCAAAGGAAGACTGAGAATCAATCATGGGGAAAGGTTGAGTTATGGACGAAAAGATTACAAAAGAAAACAGATGAATCAAATCATAATTGCTTGCAGTAAGAGAAAGAAATGGATGATTGTCAAAGTAAGAAAACTCAGAAGAGAGAGAGAGAAAGTAAAATGGTCAAATAGATGGATTGGTTAGGGTTTTTTTACAGAGAATAATAATGAAGGAAGGAAACTAGAAGTCGTTGAAATGGAGGGGAAAAACAAACTGATATTCAACGGCTACTGCTTACAGTTGCTTTCATGTTCCTTCACCCAATTTCCTATATCCCAAGTTCATTTTAGTTCAATTTGAGTTTATTTGTTATTTTCAAGTCTATTCCAACGAAATTCAATAAAAAAAAACTATAGTTTTATTGGTTTATTCATGTTCCATAGAGTTGTAATTGTCAATGATTTTATTAATGGACTGTGTTTTTAAACAAAGAAGTATAAGTTATAAAAGTAAAACATGTTATTAAATTTGTATTTATAAATGTTTACATAAAAGATTTAGTAAATAATTCGGAACATATTATCTTGTGTGATTTTGAAATAAGAATTATTGGATTTGAAAAAATGTAATGAGATTTGTAGTTGGACTATCGAGTTGTCAAATAATGGAAGTTACTAGTTACTTCCTCCCATTTTAAATTTGTTTTCCTATATCAATGCCATATTAAATGGGATGATAAAAATATTTATTTACCCTTATGATTTTTGTTTGTTTGAAAGTTAATTGATTATTTTACTTTTTTTATCGTTTTCAATATGCAATAAATAAAGATAAAATAGATAAAATGTACATTGAAATTCTAAAACCACACTTATTTAGAAAAAATTCAGAAACCTGAGAGGGCAATTAGATAAAAAAATGGAGGTAGCATAACATGAGCGTATTAAAATAATTAGAAGTGCTCTTTGTATTCTACAAAACATGGCTTTTGATTGGAAATAAAAATGAGGAGTACTAATCAAGAAAAAGAATCCAAATTGATTATAATATGATTAATAAATAAAGCCGGCGTGAGGAAATGATTGATCCATGACATTACTGAATTGTTAATTAGATTAGATATTATTCGTAATCATACTCTAAAATCAACCACGCGGTTGTCCACATCATCATCTTCTTTTCTTGTTGCTTTTGGGACAAGGGAATTTATGCCTTCTTATATAATAAAATGGGGACATCGATTTGGAAAATAATTCTTTATACAAGTTTCACTATGTTTCCATGAGTCCAAATTCACATATTTTTTACTTCATAAGTTTTTCTTTTCCACGTTAAATATCTCGGCCTTACAAAATCAAATTACACGTAGTACCATATATTGTCACGTGACATTTGGAACATCCACCCAAATTTCTAACATATGCACATATACGTTGAGCCATTCATTCCCACATGCGGAAGTTCCATTAGAAAAGAGATCTTTAATTCTCAAAATTGAATGGAATGATATTTTTAAATTATCTACTGTTAAAACTATTGGACACACTCGTTGACTCCCAATTAAAGCTCGTGTTTATATACTATTACAACCTCAAATGACACACTCCATCTAGATCTTGAATTTCATATATTGAACAATCAGAAGATATGTTATAAAATGTTTTGATTTGAATATTATTGTTTGATGTTGTGACCAATGTTTATTGTCATTGGTTCTTTTTATGTTCATGGTAATATTTTGGGAAAAAAAATCCTCTGTCCCAAATTTCTGTCCCCAATCCTGTCCTCTATTCAAAAATTGTCAAGTGTCATTTTTAATGAAATAAAAATTGAAAAAACAGGAGAGAGAAATTAATAACTATTAAAATATAATTAAAAATAACACTTGTAGTACAGGATTGGGAACAGAGAAATATGAACAGAAGATTTTTTTTCCATATTTTGGTGTTTAAAATAACTGAAAGTAAATTGTTTTCTAATTGTAACCTAAAATATAAATTTGTAGCTTACGAAAAAGTGAATAATGGAGTAATCAAACATCAATTTAATTGGAAAAAAAATCTGCTGTCCCCAAAATGGTATCCTCTTTTATGTCTCTCCATCTATTATTTGACACGTGATTCATTTCCATGATAGAAAATAAAAAATTGGAAAGAGAAAATATAAACAATAAAAAAATAAATTAATAATTACACATGTCAAATAATAGATGGGAGACATGGAAGGGGATACCATTTTAGGGACAGCGGATTTTTTTTCAATTTAATTTAATTGGAAAAAAATCTGTTGTCCCTAAAATGGTGTCCCCTTCTATGTCTCTCCATTCATTATTTAACACGTAGTTCATTTCCATGAGAGAGAAAATAAAAAATAGGAAGGAGAATATGTAAACAATAAAATAATAAATTAATAATTACACATATCAAATAATGGATGAGAGAGATGGAAGGGAACACCATTTTGGGGACAGCAGATTTTTTTCCTATTTAATATTTGTTCATCTCTTTTAGTCGGAAAAAAATTTGTTGTCCCCAAAACGGTGTCCCCTTCTATATCTCTCATCCATTATTTGATATGTGTAATCATTATTCTGTTTTTTTATTGTTTATATTTTTTCTCTCCTACTTTTTATTTTCTCTCTTGTATAAATGGACCACGTGTCAAATAATGGATGGAGGGATATGCAAGGGGACACCGTTTTGAGGACAGCAGATTTTTTTTTTTTTTAATCCAAGGAGAGGACTAACAAATAGTGTATATACTTAAGAAGGCAATAAATACTATTGGCCTTTCTAACTTGCAAGTTTCAACCACATAGTCCACATTTGAGTTGAAAGTGACATTAAATAGATTTGCAAAGGGTTAGCATTGATTTTTCAACAATGAAAGGTGATTGTCTAGTTAGAAAAATCTTACGACACAGTGGTTGTATGTAGCTTGAAAATCTTAATATGTATTCAACTATTTAGGCAAATAGAACTTTTCAGCCCGTGGTATAGCCATTTTTCTCATTTTATCTCTTTACTATTACTGTTTTTCATTCGGTCCTTGTTTATATTTATAATTTCCTTTTTATTCATTGTGCTACACATTATTTGATCATTATGGTATGCAATAAGTTAACTTTTAGGACCTTTATGAGGTCAAAACTATATGCATAAAAATATCTAATAATATATATCAAAGGGTTTAAAAGGTAACAAATTATATAAGAAAGATCAATTAGGTAAATGTATATCGGATGTGGCAACTGATAATACCACATGCCGAACAAAATCTTTGTGACCCAGTAAAACCTCTATAAATGCATATGTTTAGGATAGAGAAAAAGTGTTCATTTATCGAAATTGTTAATTTATCAATAAATGCTTAAAATATTCATTTATCGATAAATAAATATTATTATTTTAGAGAGTATTTTATATTATGTGTTATAGTATTGCAAATTGTTTTTGGCATTGCAAGATTCGGCTGGAAGAAAATAATGTTCCCGAATCACAAGTTTGTGAATTAGATGAAGGTGTCAAAGAATTAAATGATGTCAACTCTTATTTAGGCTATAGAAATGTGATGGATATTGAACATATTCTGAATTATCCTAACGAGAATGATGCAGTTATGGAATCACCTACAGAAGAAGAGATCATTCAATCTGTACTAAATAACGATGATAAGAATGATCTTGAACAAGTTGATAGTAGCATTGTCCCACATATATTGTTAAAGAAGGCATTTCAAGTAATGACTATATTTTCAAACTATTTGGGACAACACGAACAAAATATTCCGGAAATTGTGTTCGCTCGTCAAAAAGTTAAGGATCGGATCACCTTTGATTTTGGTGAGAAGAAAAAACAATCAACTATAGATTCATATTTTAAGAAGAAATAATTATTGATCTTGTATTATTGGTGTAAAAATATATATGAATTCTGGATTTATTATAATAATGATTACTTTATATTTTTTTAAGGGCCTTTAATACTTTATTTTTAATTATTATCTAATGCATTTAACGAGATATTAATTTAATATAATTGGTTCAAGTCGGGATCAGAAAAAAATATTTATTTAATAAAAATATTATTTTATCAAATATTACTTTATCGAGGTTCTAAAGTTATGATTACTTTTTGATAAAAGAAAGTTGTTTTTATTTTGGTGATATATCCATATTTCAGGGAAATTTTAAGTGATTCTGCGATTTTAAAAAGTTTTCAATTAAATGTCCCTTTCATATGTGCTCTGAAGTTTTGAATACATAGTCCTCTAGTTCTTATAACACAACAAAATTGTCAAGCAACAGTTTTACATTGACGGAAAAACCATTTGACTTGTAAAAATAACATTCGTTATAAATTCTGACATATGTATAATTAAGATTCAATTTTTTTAACATTTTAAATTAGTGTGATTTTTACATTTTAGAGCAAGTTCAATTGTTCCCCGAATTTGAAAATTCTCTAAATTGAGGAATGAATACGGGGAATGGTAAAGTCCAACCATTTCTCGTATGCTATATCTTTAAAATGAGGTTCCTCAAACATGAGCAATGATCTATTCTTCATTTTGTAAATTGAATAAAATAATATTACTTTTGAGAATTGAATAAAAAATATTATATTTTACTTTTCAATTATTTTTAAATTATATTTTATTATTCTTTTTGTTAATTTAATAATAAAATATTATTATTTTAAAATGAATTTGATTGGAGGAATGAAAAATTAAAAAAATAACTATGAGAAAAAATATTGTAGTGGGATTTGGAGAATGGAATGATTGAACTTGCCATTAAGGACACAATTCTCACTAATCTCTACAATAAGATAATATGAAAACGTATCATTTTGAATTTTTAAATTGAGATATATTATTTTTTTTCTCATCGAGATATATTAATACAGAGGGGTTAAATTAAGTCAACAAACCCCTCTCTGAACAAGTTCTCCATTTTTTTTGGTTCTTTTCTAGTCGTCGCTGCAACAATGAGCTCAGTTGTGCAGGTAATGAGTTGACTAACTGCCGTCAATGGCTACTCAGCTCGTTCTTCTATGTTTCCTTTCAATCGAAATTAACCTGTTTGTCGGACTTTGATTTTGGTTGTTGAAGGGATTCACGAAGTCCCTCGCCATGACTGTGCTTTCCGAGATCGGGGACAAGACCTTTTTCGCTGCTGCAGTTAGTATTCTTTCTATTGCCTCAATACTCTACTGTTGTTTTTATTGAATGCTTTCTGTTGATTTTTTAGTTTTATTTAGTTTTTTCAGCTTGTTTCTTAACTTAAACTAAGGAGATGAAAAGACTTTGAAATGTCAAAGTTGCGGGCAATTTACGCTAGAGACGCAACTATATTATCTCTGCTTAGCTGAAATTTGTTCTGAAAAATCAGATTCTGGTGTTTGTTTTGATGTTTAGTTTTGTAAATTATTCCCGTTGATTGGAGAATAGACTTACTTTTCTCATCTTTGATCACGGGAGCGAAATGTAAACTATTCTGGCTGTATTGTATTTTTAAACGACTCGCCAAAAAGTCAGGTTCTTCAAATTCATCAGTTGGATGCCACAGGTCCCACTAGGATGGGAATCAATACGTTTTTCTTGTTTAACATATCTCATATGTTTTCTTCTTCTCGGAGATTCTGTTTTCATATTATTAAATTTTATAAAACTAGTTATCTTTTTCACCTGGATACTGCCTAGTTATTTCTGAGGTCATGTTAGGAGTTTTTCTGTTTGTACGATGCGTTCAATGAAACCCTTTATTTTGGAGTCAGTTTTCCTTTTTTTAATTTTCTAGTTGGATATTATCCTAACATCCATAAGAGTTAGTTTCTTGCATATATTTTTTTTTCTGTGTCGCTCTTTTACTTCCTTAATCACAATGAATGTAATTGTCAACCTTCAATTCATCAACTAGCAGAGTATCTTTACAGTTGTGGCTTAAGAATCATTTTGAGACAAAACCCTTGACATGCAGTGTTTATAAAACTCTATCCTTGCAGTTGTGGCATTTCCTTATGAACATTTTAGTGGGACCTGTCTGTTTTTCCTCATTCAGGGGATGAAAATAAAAACTCTTTACACTGAGATTCAGAGTTGTCAGTTTTATATTTAGGTGGTGATTGCACTTATATGATAAGTCGTTGTAAAATCTCAACTCACTAAAAGCCCTTAAGAAGAATTATTATATTACTAAAAAATGTGAACTGAATGTTATGAACTTATATCGTCTAGTAGTACAAGGAAAGAAAGGGCTTACCAGCTAAGGACTACAATCATTTTCAGGTCCTTCATATCTTTGTCAAACCATTCTTGAAATATAAAATAATCAGAACTAGAGCTATGATTAATAATATTGACTTACTGTATGAGTTAGTCAATGGTGGTTTATATAGGTTCCACTGCTGAAATTCTTTATGATTCCATATTTTTTTTTGTTCAAGAATGATGCTTCTCCTTTCATTGAGTGGCCATTTGAAAGGTTAGAGGGTGGTGTTGCCACTCCCTATTTTTAATTTCAAAAATTTACCTTTTCCCCCAAGTGTTAAAACTTGTGAAATATTCCATCTTTATCAATTTTGTGAAAGTTTAGACATTTAAATTGTTGGTTGTCTGATATGTGGTGCTTTTATCAAGATTCTGGCAATGCGTCATCCTAGAAGACTTGTTTTATCAGGTTGCCTGGCAGCTCTAGTAGTAAGTTTTGCTCTTTATCTTTCTCTGTTTCTTAAGGATCCTTTTGCATCCTTGTGTCTCTTCTGGTGACTATATAACTTCTTTGTTCTGTAGGTGATGACCATACTTTCTGCTGTTGTTGGTTGGGCAGCTCCAAATCTGGTAAGCTGATTGATAGAATTAGCCGCCTGTCTGCTCTTTTTATGTATCGTAATTTTGATGAAGTCTTAGGTCAACTTACAGATGAACTTTTTTTAATGGCTTCTCGTTTATGCATGCTTAGAAGATAATATTCTTTCATTTATCGCTTGCTTGACTATATCATTGTAAAAGATGTCAAATAGGTGTAGCATAAAACTTCGGCTTCCTTTGTCCAGGTGCTATAGGTTGTAATAGAACACTTCCCCCATAGATTTCTCGGCATTTTACTATAGCTAATTTGTGGTTTCATTTCTCATTTCTGTTTTTTCAAATTGTATTGATGCTACTGTTTTATTCTATTAATGATGTTTATTATGAGAAGGAATAAATAATCAACTAATAGTCATGGCTAGTTCTCACCATGATAATGTTCTATCGTTTTATTTTGTGTACAGTTTGCTGCTTTTCTTTGCCTATTATAAATGTCGTGCCGTATTCATTGTGCTCATTGCATGTGTATAAAATCTATGATCGGAAGTAAACTAAAGAATATTGAAATACTTTTGTGAATGGATTGTCAGCATAGAGGCCATATCAGTTAATTTTTTTCCCTTATAGTTTATCAGTTGGATTACTTGAGTACATTTTCCTCTCATTTTGTATTGTAAATTACTTGATATTCTAAAGTAGCAATGCTGTATTTACCTCATACGGTAGATGTTGATATTATGAGATGGACTTTTTCTTTAGTTATATGCTTTATACCATGATCCCATCTGTCAAATTTTGTTTATTGAATTGGTAAATTTTTTAACGATGCAGCTCTCTCGTACATGGACTCATCATATAACAACCATTTTGTTTTTTGGATTTGGGATCTGGTCCTTGTGGGATGGATTTACTGGCGAAGGGTATTTGGCTTTTGTAATCTTCGTTTTTTGCATTTACCTTCAGGTTTTAGAACATGCATATCTTTAGAGGCTAATTCTATTCATTCATCAGGGAGGCTGAGGAATTATCTGAAGTTGAAGCAAAATTGGTTCGCCTCTCCCCTTTAATGTTTTTTACAATGGAATAGCATTGCATTATTTAATATTTATCACAATTATCTTTTGCGAAGGATGCTGAATGGAAAACCAGCTCAGGAGCTACAAAAGGGGATGTCAAGGTAGGATGGCATTGCTAACAATCCTAATTATTTATAGCTTTTTGTGCTCTTCTTTCATATGGTTGACTTTCTCTATTAGTATTTGCATCTCCAATATATTTTTCCTAACATAATAGTAAACTTGTATGATGTTTTTCTCAGCACTAAAAGTTTCTATGCTTGATATATTTTGTCTTTGTAGTAGTAGTCTAATTGGCTGGTCCAAACTTAAACTATGGGCATTTTCTCTGAAAATAGCAACTGGATTGGGATCCTTACTATGTAGTGTCAAGCATTTTCAGCAGTGTGAAAGAGCATATATGCATTATTTTTCTTTCAAATTCTGGATATGATCAATGTTCAGATCAGCTGCTTGTTTGCTGAATAGTAAAGTTCTTTTCTTTATCTTTCATAAGGAACAATGCTTGATTTTGTTTTAATGTGGAACATCTACGCCGTTTTATATTCCTTTTTTTATGTGGACTACTCTAAAAAAATTAGAAACTTGCACCTTTTTTTTTCAGGCAGATGATGAACTGAAAAAGCAGAGGCGGCCGTTTCTCTCCCAGTTCTTCTCACCTATTTTTTTGAAGGCATATTCTATCACATTTTTCGGCGAATGGGGTGACAAGAGCCAGGTAAGAGGGCAAGCCGGAACTGATAGTATGGATATTTATTAATGAACTTACTTCCATATTTTTCTTATTTTTGGGCAATCGGTGGCTTATCAATTCAGATAGCAACCATTGGTTTGGCTGCAGACGAGAATCCATTTGGTGTTGTTCTTGGTGGAATTTTGTAAGTTTTTTTTATGGTTCTCTTTGCCTTTTTTCCTTTATATGCCTATTAATTGCGTACTCATTTGTTCTGTTCAGAGGGCAAGCACTTTGTACAACAGCTGCTGTTGTTGGTGGGAAGAGTCTGGCATCTCAGATATCTGAAAGATTTGTAATTTTCAATACTCGCCTTCTATTTGCACATTTTTGTATGAAATGAAATGCAGTTGACCAATTTGTATAGTAAAATTTTGCACTGATCTATGAAAAAAAAAAGAACAGAATTTAAGCTTATGTGGAGATTGTAACACCGAAAGTTAAAATTTCCGTGGTGCAGGTTGCCCTGTCGGGTGGAGTTCTTTTTATTGTTTTTGGGATCCAATCTTTTCTTTCAACAGTTTGAGCCATAATGCAGTTACTTGCCATGATATAGTAAGTTTCCTTCTCATTCTGTGCTGTATGTTGTTTTTGAACAATTGAATCATTAATATGAATGTGTGTTTAATGTAGCAGCATATTTCTCAAACGGCATCTTGAGGCAGGATTTAAGATATACAGTTCAAGTTATAAATTCAATGACTGAATTCTTGTTAGGTGAATTCAAAGACTTTAGACTCTTGATATCAATTATTGGAGTTCAGTTCTCAAACATTGTAATATGATTGGAGTTTGGTTCTCAAACATTGTAAAGAGTATAAACTCTCTTTTATTCATATTACTAAGTGCAAGAAAGATCAAAGCTTTAGGGCCTCTTTAGAAAACCCAAAATTTGAAGAAATTCAACTGAATTCATTTCATTTCACATACAAAATTTACGAACTTTCCATATAAAATGAAATGAATTCAACAGAATCCCATCAAATGATTAGTTTCCAAACACGCCCTTAGGTAAACACAGGGTGCTAACATATATACACTATCTAGTATTCTCGGAGACTTAGATTTCAACAAATTTTCAGCAGCCACTGCCGGCAGGTTCAATCGAGCTTAGAAGGCCGTTGCCCCTCAATTGCGTGCAGTGCTCCTCAGCATCAGCTTGAGCACAGATAATCACCACTGACAAGCCATTGTAATGTGCTTCTTGCATTATGTTTACCGCATTATCAACTGTCATTCCGGGGATGACTTTCATCAGCACTTGTACCACATATTCTGTTTTGTTGAAGTTGTCATTGTGCAGCATTACGCGATACGGTGGGGAAGTTTTCCTCGATTTCCTGAAAAAAAAAGCCCCTATATCATTTGCTGGTGGAATAT
>CATIWQ010598140.1:0-10165 GCA_949673415.1 Euphorbia schlechtendalii
GCTTAGTTGATAAGATAGCTTTGATTCTGAAGGGGTAATGGAGTCTACAGCCAGCTGGGGGCATTTACTACATCTATCCCCACATCTACTATGTTAGTAAACACTATCGCAGGAAAGATAAAGGGTAGTGTGGATGCTGCTACTGAGAAACTGAGTCTCTTGAATACCAATATGGCTACTTAAGAGACATAGATTCATGAACTCAGAAAGGAACAAGCCAAAATAAAGAGGCTTAACGATCGCAAGATTGAAGACCTCACCACAGAGGTGACAACTACTAAGGACATCAACCACAGCATTGCGAAGCTTGTGGAGCAAGAATCCAGGCTCCTACTTATCTAAGACAAAAAGCAAGACCTTGTCTTGAAGCTGTTGGAAAACATCTCTTCCAAATTGGATAAGGCCCCTGTCAGTAATTTGGATCCTCTTAATGACAAAATGGACACAATTTAAAGGGAGATCACAGTTCACATTACGGAAAAGGTTGCTTCTTTATAGAAATTCCTTGTTTCCACGATTGGAAAACTCTTTCCTAACATGCCTACACCCAGTATGCCTCTAAGCTAGCCTGTCTGTCCAAAGACTGGATTGCTACTTCACGCCAAGCTCGATGAGATAAAATCCAAAGTACATGACATGCCATAGAAGATTGATGCCTTATTGAGACTGGGAGAGATGGATGGCAAGGATATAGAATTCACTTCCAAAAATGTGGCTGCCATCTGCCAAAAAATATGTGACATTGTATCAAGGCTAATGATTGCACTAACAGTAGCGAACTTCCGGGGCTTACTACAGTGCTTTCAGCTGTTCACGAGTCAAGGTTTTAATTAGATTACCCATCTCTTAAGGTTTCACCATCTACTGTTGAGTGAGCTGAACAACCAAGACTTTCTTTCGGCTAAGGGCAAGGAGCAACTTGAGCAAGAGATTTCCTCTATAATCATAGGCCACCAAGAAAGCTTCCAAGTTACTCTCGAAGCCTTTAATGTCTGCCTAGATTAAAGTGTTCAAGGCCAAATAGTAATGGGGGAGAAAGTAGCTGAAGATGCTGTCAGAATGGTAAATCAGCACAAGGGATCTCTTCCAATGCACAGGGATCCACAACAAAGATTAAGAGAAAATCAAGATAAGCAGAAGCAGCACGGATCTTCTTCTTCCTCAGCCCATAAGAGTTAGGCTAGGTCTAAGTAGTTGAATGAAAACTTGTAATAGGACTTAATGTAATCTTAGTTTTGGACATATATTATGTACTGATTAAGTTCCTTATATTAATAAAATACAAGTCTTTCACCTAAAGTTAACATCTTCTTAACTTCTATAGCTAAGTATATTTTATGTTGTATATCTAACATATCTATGCAAGAAAATATACAAGAAATTGAAGATAAGCCAAAGTAAGACAAACTCCCAAATCAAAGAAGAAATCCTCTAAGTATGGGGAGCTGAGCTGCTTGAAGAAAAGACTCACTCAGTATGGGGGAGCTTAAGCTGACCAAGGAAAGTCACTCAACGAACGGGAGCTCTTTGCTTTCAGGTAATCTAATAACTCTAAAGTATATCAATTATCTTCTGCTACCATTTAGTTTGCTATCTATCCGAAATGGGGGAGATTGTAGAACCCAAGTTAATAGTACCTCATCGTACTCAAAAGTTTTGGTGATAGCAATCAATATGGGATAGTAAAAATTAATTGAACACTAAGAATACTTTTACTTAGTGTAGGAAAAGCCAAATCTGTGCTGAGTACTATATAGTTTAAGTTGTCATCACTTAGCTCATGCTAAGTTACAATATTACTTATCCAAAAGTAATAGTTTTTGCGACGTTGATTATCACCATGATACGTATGCTAATAACACTATCTATGAAGGAACAGAATATTCCACTATTATTTTTCAGGAGAAAAAGATGTTGAAATTAATAGAGATTCATGTGGTCTTCACAACATTAAACGTGGCTGTACAAAGTGTCAGAAATTCCTCATTAGAATTAGAGAATAAGGAATAATCATGTGAAATTCATCACGTATCAAAGATCTCCACGCACATCTCACAATGTTATCAAAGTCATCCAACGGAAAGATGCCATGTTGCCTGAAGCGCAAATCTCCCAAAGATCCAGATTGCTTGAAGAAAAATGAGAATTTAGAAATGGAAACAAATTGCACCACAACATTCAATTCCTATTTCTAAACGTCCTGAAATCTATCTCTAACGGGAAGATTCGAAAGATTAATTGAAATGAGAAATTGAAGATCTGTTAAAACCTCAAAGTTTGCAATGGCTACTTCTTAGAGATTTACAGTATAAATAGACGACTGTAGCAGACGTTCAAACTTGGTAAATCACCTTGAATTCCTAAGAGCAAAACCTTGCGAAAATCTTCTCTACTTTCAAGAAATTCACTAGCAAGCAATAAGCAAATAATCAATAGATCTATCAACTTGTAATAGAGAGAATCACTCATAGGATTTCCCTTGTAAGGATTCAACGTATTATAATTTGAATTCAGTTTGCTATATTCTATTTATTTTTAGTGTCAGTTTGGGAAGGGTACCCAAATTGAATTTGAGCGGTAGTTAAAAATGAGGAAGTTTCTATAATAGAGTCTACCCACTGTAAAGGCTTCTTCGCCTATTGAAGGAATGAACCACTAGTGGATTAAAGCTCGGAGATGGTATCCGGGGATTGGAGGTAGGCTAGGGGCCAAACTAGGATAAAATCTAAAGTGTAATCGTTCTAACTCTAAGCGATTAGCTTTATCAGCTTCTTGCTCATTCATCTCTCTCATATCATTTATTTGCTTGTTATCCAACTCGCACTGAGTAATCTTTACTCAGTTAAAGGTTGAAGATAAACTATGCCAGTTGAGCTGAGCAGTTTATATGTTTTTATATCGCACTCACCACGCATACTCTGCACGTAAATAAAAACCACACTGAGTTAACTTTAATTGAAAAAGGTATAAAAAGTAACCCAGTTTAAGCATTCACCCCCCCCCCCTTTGCTGTTGTTGTCGGCCAGTTTCTGGACCAACAGATGCCTTACTTAGCTTCTTCTTCACCAGTTCAGAAATCAAAACCTTGCAATCTTTCTTCTAGTGGCTGGCCTTGCCACATCGGAAGTAGAAATTTGCAGTTCCTTTCTTAAATTTCTTCTTCTTACCGATTTTTTCTTCTTGGCACTCAAACCCTTTCCAAAACAGGACCCACCCTTGGAAGGTTTAATTTTCTCAATCAATAGTAAAGTCTTTGGATCCTTTCGAATCTTAGGCTCTACTATTTTCAACATGTTGACCAACTTGCATAGTGTGTCATCAATCTTGTTCATATAATAATAGTCACAAATTGTGTGTAAATATCAGTCAATGAAGCAAGAATCGGATCCACACATAATTCGTGATTCATCACAAAACCCAGTCGAGTGAGCTTCTCTATATAACCCAATAGTTTAAGAGAATGTTGTGGTGCTGAAGTGTCAGCCTGCATCTTCATTCTGAATAAGAGTTTTGATGTATCAAATCTCTCAGACCTAGCCTGCTCTGAGAGTATCTTCCAAAGATGGAGAATCATGGTATCTAAATCCATGGTCTCGTGTTATTTTTGAAGCTCAGAATTAATGGTTACCAACATTATGCATGTTGCCTTTTCACGATCCATTCTATGCTTCTCCCATGACTCATGTTCATTGGCATCATCATCAGGTTCATCAGGGAGGGGCTCATCCAAAATTTCAGATCTGAGAACTATCCTTACTGCCCTGAACCAATCAGCAAAGTTTGAACCATCTAGTTTGTTGTCAAGAATTGATCGAAGGTTTATGTTTGGTTTCATTGTTCAACCTAGATATAAGATAGAAATTGTTCAGACATTAGTATATGTACATGTATTTAATATGGGGTCTTTAATTAAATACATAATTCTTACTATTTTCTTCGACATTTAAATAGCCCCTTCTATTTAAATTCAGGAAATTTGGTCCAACCAATTTTCCTTAGCAGGTAACATCCACAACCATTCATCATAACCCCCACTATAGCAGGTCAAGCCATGACAACACAACCATGGTTGGAACCCGTCCATTTGCATCTCATGCATTTGAGTTCTCTTTCTCGAGACATGCGTACCTAATTGTATAACTCCTCAAATATGTATCCAATCTGGCATTAGCTCCACTGACATGGACAACTAACCCATTTTGGTTAAATAATTAACCCCATCTAGTCTCATAACCAAACACATGTTAAAGGAAATCATGTTGTACATGTCCTTACATTTGTTAATAAGATTTGTATCATGACTTATGATGGGAAGACAAATTATGGCCTTAATATTGTTGTAGAGATTTTATTGGTGCAGTTGGTCTTGCCCAAGTCTAAGTCTTATATGATGTATATGATTATGATAATAATAATAATAATAATTCTAGGTTATTTAAAATTATTAATCTAAGGGACATGCTCAAGGCTGGTACATCATAATCATTCCATTATGCTAAGACTCCACATAGCATGCAAAACAAAACAAGGTCCTTGTTTAAGTTCTTGCACCTATGTCTATAAGTTTCAATTTAATAACTTAAACCACGGTTGTAAAACCATATGCAGAATCCAATTCCCATACTAGAAATCAACTAAGTTATAAAATTCTATTGGCTACACTTGAAACCTAATACCGACGGAGATTTTCCAGGTGGGAAAAGTCCCCTTAAAGTAACTGAGTAGTCAAGTCCAATCCTTGCCAAAATAAGCACGGGCACTTCGATTCATTGTACCACAGACAATTATGATTTAAAGATTTAGTTCTTTTAATCGAGTGAAGTACTAAATCACCCTAAATTCAAAGAATTTACACGTTGTGAGCATGAGATTTTGTACTAGCTCACGTGTTCGATGATGACGATTTTTCGAGATTTTATCCTCGAATCACACATGTTTCGACAGTCCAAATGATCTTCAAATGGGAGCTCCCCTCATTAAAAAAAATAATGTTTTTAGCCTTAAATAAATATTTAGGTCCATAAAAAATATTTAAAAGCCTCGAAACAAAAATTTAAAGGCTTAAAATATTTTTAAAGACCTAAATAAATATTTAAGGGTCCAAAAATATTTTTAATTAATCATATGTTTTTAAGAAAATATATGGAAAATAAATGTATATATATATATACACACATGCACACATAATTTTATAAATAAAAAAATTTTAAAATACACAATAATGGCCCAAAAGAAATCCAAAAGGGATTCTTTGGGCCAAAGCCTAGCTAAGCTCACCAGCAAATTCTAGCGAGCCTAGCAGCCGGGCTCGCCAGCTTTTCCTCTTTATAGGGGGAATTCTTTTGAATTCCCCTTATAAATAGAGATGTCTTTTTTCATTTTAAGGGATCGGAAAATTACCGACAAAAATTCTTTTCTTCTTGATGGAACTCCAGAAAAATTCTACAAAAAATATTTTTCTTTTCTTAACAAAGAGGGATGATTTTTTACTAAAAAATTATTTTTCTTGACAATAGAATTCTAATTTTCTTTCATCTCTTTTTTCAAGAAATTCTTTAATTATATTTGGATCTAAAGCAAGTTTGTATTCCGAACTTTATTATTTTCAAACCAATTTTCTTTTATCTTTTTTTCATAAATCCTCAAAAATTATCATGCCTAAAACAAATTTAGAGTCCGAGTCTGAATATTTTTTTGGATAAAAATAACATATTTTCACATAACAATCAAGATTAAAAATGAACGAGGAACTCTCCTGGGGATCAAACAGATACGCCAAAGTAGATTCACAACGAAAGGGTAAGCCTCTGAGTTCCTAAAGTTGCACTTTCCTGTGATGTTGTTATATTTATTTTTCTTTTCTCTTAAAATCTGAGACGAACTCTATCTTCCTCATTTACCTAGGATTTATTTTATTCTTTTAAATTGTATTTTGTTAACTCTTTTTATTTATTTATTTAATTGTCATTTTATTTATTTTATTATGTAATTTTCTTTTATTCTTTTAATTAATTTTTTATTTATCTAATTATGGAATTTCTCCAATATACATGTTAGATTACCCCCATGAAGGGAATAAAAATTATTCCCGGATAACAGACCTCACCTTTTGTCATGCGAGCATTTTCACTAATTAAAATGAGCAACCTATGTGTTAATAAAATGAATCTTTTTATTTCTAAATAAGAAATTTTCAATCTTTGACGTTTTAAATAGGCCACATTGGCCTCGTCAAAACCAAATCGAACATATGTGTAAATATTCATGTTGTGATATACCTTGTGCTAACCTTTGTGGATGCAGGTTAGATGTATGCCTAGATTTTATTTTCCTTCGGGTATTGCAAATATTTTTATGGAAATGTAACTAATAGATTAGGTGGGCGGTTGCATCCCCTGAGGTTTTGTAATCTTAATCTTTACTTATCCGCATTTAATTATCGCTTTATGTATGAATTTATTACTTTCACATGCGATTTAAATCATACATTACAAACTCAAAAACGACATAAGTTCGAATATGCATAATCAAGAAATAAGGTTTTCTATAGATGTAACATAATGTGATACAATAAGAAGTAAGTAACTCATCCTGAACCCTCATCTATCTATCTTAGTGGGTCATCCCCCAAACGTTAAGCCTCACAAGACTCTAATTCCTGGAAGAGCTAATCCAAATGGCAACTCTACACTAAGAGATGGTGGATTCGAGTTGTGACCTATTTAAAATGTTTTCTGTTTTCTCTTTCAAATCTTCCAGGTCCCCGACCCAATAATTTTATTTTCACCAAAAAACACTCCGAAGGACAGCTTCTCTAACTAGCACGCTCTCGGCCCATCGCATTCCATGTCGTCCACTCACACATGTACGATAAAATATTGTTTATTTATATGATAACCATCTAGACTAAGTTTCAGTAAAACCTTATTCTAGTTATCACATCATTTTCTATAACTGTAATTGAAACCTAAGTCATGCATAGTGATAAGTGTATAGTTACACTTATTATAATTATAATTTTATACACTAAACACTATAGTTCATTTTTATACTTCATATAAAAGATTTCACGTGGTATGTAGTTATTTTTGGTGCAAATGTAGATACTAGGTAAATCTTGAGAGTTAAATGATCTAAAGTGGAATTCTATGTAAAAAGAGTGAAAAAGGTGCGAAAAGATGCATGGAACTTAAAGATTTGGCTTAGGATCGAAGTTATCAAAGATCATTAAAGTTACAAGAAGAATTCTGAAGAAAAACACATTTCACGGTCGCAACAATCATTCGCAGTCATGACTTAGTATTCTTCAGAACAGAAAATTGCCAAATATGTATTCATGGTCGTGAAGTGTATATTGCAGTCACGACCTTGATGGTTTTTGGTCAACTCTTATCTTCTTTCAACCGCCAGATAAGAATGATCAACCACCCTCAACTACCAATGAAAAGACACCTTTTAGAAGTCAACCAATCATGAAAAGGTGCCTATCCATTATGTATAAGATTAAATCTTCTTCACCAATCATAATAAAGTGATGCAATCTTTCACCAATGCACACAACTCTTCTTATGGATAGACACAACCCTTCGAACTCTATAAATAGGGCTCCAAACCTCACCAATTTCATGACACAAGTGGAATGGGTGGTAGAGAGAGTGAGAGTGGCACATATGGTGTTTAGATAGAGAGAAAAATTATGTAGAGTTCGTTCGTTCGTTCTAAGCGAGAAAATGTATAAGTTATTCAAACCTTATTTCGATCACTAGATTTCTTTACATATTCGAGCGATTGTTATATAAGTGTAATTGCAAATCACTTATCAATAAAAGTTTTTGTTCTTCAATATTCATTTTTTGATATTCACAAAGAATAGTATCCTAGCGGAGGTTCTGTACAAGTCGAGATCGGATTCAAAGTAGACGCAGGCATTGAGGGAAGTGACGACTCCCATTAAAGAGTGGATACGGTTTGATCAACTTTAACTTTCACTTGCAAACCTTACAATTTTACTTTGTTTTCTACTTATACTTTCTATTTCAAAGTTTATGATATGTCTATGTGTCATAATGTGTATTTCATGTTGAGTCTTTTATATTAATCAAGTTATATGCTTTTGAGTTAACTTTAAGAGTAGTTTCGGGATTAACAAGATTCTGTATAATCACTGGATTTGTGATTATAATGCTGTTTAGTGAGCCAACATTTTTGAAATGGTAACTTGCTAAATATGTCTGTGTGAGAGCAACTCGTACTAAGCATAGTAGTATTGTTATCCAAGTTTATATAATCATCTTAATTCGTTTGCACTAGGTTTAGAAAAGTCATTTCATGTGTTGCTCTGCGGTGAATAATTGAATATCTGAATATCTAGAACAAAATTTGTTAAATTAGTGTAGTGTACATAATATCTTTGTTGATTTTGCATGTTTTCTTTGCTATAATTGTTCGTAGGGATAACCAATACTAATTTCTTCTACTCTGATCTATATACATTTATCCACCATTGTATCCCATCCTACCCAACTAAAATAAAATAATTTATTTTATTTTCTTTTGTTTCATTTCTCTTGTTGATCTTTAGAACTAGTTCCTTCCCTGTGGGATTGATATCTTTTAAAACTACATCGCAACTGTATACTTGCACTTATCATCATTTTTCTATTTGATAAGTGGTATTGACAACACCTATACTTTAAAGCGAACAAGTTTTGGGCATCGTTACTAGGGATAAGCCTTTCGAAACAAGTATAGCCAAAATCTTACGAACAAGTTATTAAAATTATCAGTAGAAATGTGGTGAACAAGTTTTTGGCCCATTACTGGGGATAAGCCTTTTGAAACGAGTATAGTCAAAATCTTACGAACAAGTTATTAAAATTATCAGTAGAAAAGTGGCGAACAAGTTGTTGGCACCCTTACCGAGGAAGGAAAATGTGTTCTAGAGATCAAATTGCCGGAGAATGGACAATTATATTTAATACGTATGTTTTTCTAAGTTTTTCTAGGTACAAAGTCTAAAATTTGAAGAATTTAAAGAATTAAAGAAAATCGCGACCGTGACATACATCTCGCGCTTGTAAATATCGAGATTCAAAACCTACTATTTTTGTGATTAATGAAATCACGATTGCTACAGGCCTTTACGATCGCAACATGGGCCCCAGATTCTCCTTCTTAATAAAAATGGGTTTATTCTTTTCTTTACTTTTTCTTTTCCAAATTTTTAGACTAGTTTTTAGTTATGATTTTTAATAGATCTCTCACAATGAGGACATTGTGTTCTTTAGTGTGGGTGGGGGAATTGTAAAATCCCAAAAATCCAAAAAAAATTGAATAAAATTAAAAAAATAGAAGAATTTGAAATTTTTTTTGTTATTTGTGCATTATCTATTCTTAAACTTTCCTAATATTTGTCCAAGGTTATTTTGAGTGTTAGGTATTATAAGTTTGATATTAGAACACAACATTTATCAATTTAGCGAGGATGAGTGATGAGTAACATTCGAGAGCAACATTCCAAGTAAGTTTCGATATATATTTCAATGCAACATGAATTAGTATACGCTATATAGTTTTAGTTTAATGCTTTCGATAAGTTTAAGTGGAGTAATATCTAGTAGTATTCTTACTATGAGTTTTATATGCAAATCTCGAATAAATCCTATAAGTATTGAGTGTGTTTAAAGTGTTGGGAAACTATAGCTATAATACTTTGAAATTGATCAATAAAGGATGAGGGTATTAAGAGTGAAAAATCAAAAAAAAGAGAGGATAACCAATGAGTTATGCAAAAGGTGAAGAATGGTACAGAGCAAAAACTGCAACCATTCATTGAGTGAAAAAAGAAAAAGAAACAATAGCACGAAAAATGGGTGCAAAGTACAAAGTACTTCAAAAATATATGCTTAAAAGAAAAAAATGAGAGAGTGGTATGGAGCATAAAATGCAACCACTGAAGAAAGGGGAGAGTGGTATGGAGCATAAAATGCAACCACTGAAGAAAGGAGAGAGTGGTATGGAGCATAAAATGCAACCACTAAGAGTGTTTTAGCATCCTAGGTTACCTAAAAATGCATTGAGAGAAAATTAATCAAAGTGTGCTTTCTATGTCCTTTATACTTTATACTATGCTTAAGAGAAGGAAATATTCAAGTATGCATATAAC
>CATIWQ010598337.1:0-10893 GCA_949673415.1 Euphorbia schlechtendalii
TGCCTATGAGGCTTTTGAATCTTCGAATACTTCGAACTTTGCTTGCTTGTTTGATATCCTATCAATGACATCACGCATTCTCATAAGCATACACATAATGTTTTTAGCACATATGACACATCATGTCATGAAATTAATTTGGGTATAAATGGATTTCCCATAATAAATTCAAATGATTTGACTCTTAAGAGAAAGTGAGAGACAAATACATGTACTTAGACAATGTGCGATAGTAATTGCCTCATCATACAAGGACAAAAGATCATTGAAAAGATCTCCAAGCAAGAAACGTCCACTAACTCATGCAAAGATCAAAGGATTAGAGCTAGAATAAGGCTAAAATATCGACCAAGCAAGTTGGGACCAAACAACTGGTGCAATGTCACAAAGAAGGAGTTAGATCGACAAACACGTCAATAACTCCATCACCATCATTCATAAGACCAAACAACCATCGCAATGCCACAAAGAAGGATTCGGATCGTTAAACACGTCAACAACTCCATCACCAACATTTATAAGACCAAACAACCGGCTCAATGCCACAAAGATAAAAAAAGAGTTAGACCATTGAACGCATCAACAGTTCCTTCACACGGCTTACTACTATTTATGGGGCAATCATGATCAAAACTAATCATCACATACACCTCAAGCAAGCAAAGCGGCGCGAGCACCAACCAATCGATCAGAAATGCAGAACAAGACAACAACTGAAGTCATGGACATGGACATGGATGACAGTCTATCTATCAGATGAATCAAGTCTTAAATAATTGCTATCACGCATAGGTGAAAGAAATACATCGATAAAAATTAGTACAAAAAAATGAATTTGTATTTAGCCTGTCAATTAACACTCGGTTAGTTGAGCAAAAATTAAGGCTTCTTTTCAAAATAGAAAAAAGAATAGTCCGCTGAGTTGAAAACCTAAAAAGGGCGGCTCAGGAAAAACTTAGGACATCGAGAGAACCACATTGGTTAGAAAACCTGAGAGGGCTAATCAATGGCATGAGTCAAATCATTTGAAACATTTATACCCCTGTTAAGTTCATCAATGAATTGTCATTTTTGTTGAATCTTTATACATATGCTTATTTTGATTGCTTGCATATCAATGGTAGAATATCTCAAGTAAACATAAAAAAACAAAATAAATAAAAGAAAAATGAGTCTGCTGGATTGAAAACCTGAAAGGGCGGTCCAGGCAAAAATTAAGACAAGGTTCGATAGATTGAAAACCCGCAAGGGTGGTCTATGCAAAAGTTAGAACCAATATCAAATTCATCATATCCTCCTCAGAATGATACGTGCAAGGCATTATATACCTTCAAAACTTCAGGCAAACGGCTTCCAAGCGATCATCGTAGATACGATGCAGGATCAACGACTCATCTAGACTTTCCTCAAACCATATCCAAGCTTTGAACTTGAATCTGATTCAACAAACCCATGGTCGTCGCTCCGAGGGAATCATCCATGGAATCCCTAACAAGACAAACCCTAGGGGCAACCATGCACCAGCACAAGAGAAGGCTCTTCAATGAACGAAGCCCACGCCACTACAACAGATGAACATACATCATATGATAAATATTATTCATGCATAAAGTCATTCATACATGCATACGCATCATGTCACTTACAGGTCAAGGCGATGCTAAACCAAGGCAATGCCATTCCGACAAGGAAAACACTCCACCTCAACATGAGGAAACTAGAAGAATCAAGAAGATATTGGAGCGCACATCATCAAAATTGAGAAAGATAATGGCCTAACTCATGTCGTTTCAACTTTCAGCCTACCTAGGCATCCTTCAAGCAGCATTACAAAAGCCTCCCAAAACAACGGAGCGGCCATCGAGACATCCTTGAAAATCTCAAACTCAAATTTTTGTGTCTATCATGGGCCTAAAGAAAAATTTCTCAAAACCCTCACATTTTAATTCTTAATTGAAGGGGAAAAAATTTTTGCTTCCAGCAATCTCAATCAAGGAATTAAAACATATGCCATGACTATCTACTAATAAAATTCCTCATTCTTGCAGGTACCCCTTCAACTCACAAGGGACATCTATGTCGGACTCACAACAGTCAACATATCATCAAAGACATGGAGCACACCGCTTTCATCCTTTCTCCAGCAGTTTCGAGGGTTACAGTCAAACCATAGGTCAACTCACAAAGGGCATACAATTTAGACCGCAACGGTCAACCATCCCACAGCAGATTCCGACGAAGACTTATCACAGTCAACGTGTCATCAAAGGCATGGAACACACGGCTTTCATCCTTTCCCCAGCAGTTTTGAGGGTCACAGTCAACCCACGGTCAACTCAAAAAGGGCATCCACCGTAGACTTTCTAAGGTCTGCATACACTTCGAGACTTTCTACAGTCCATATCTCTTTTTAGACTTCAGACTTTTTATAGTCATCGAACTTTCTATAGTCCGCGTTCCTTTTCAAACTTTTCTACAGTCAAACGGACTTTCTACTGTTCAAATCTTTTTCAGACTTTTTACAAGCACCGGAATTTCTACAGTTCGTGTTCCTTTTCAAACTTTTTACAGTCATCGGACTTTCTACAGTCCGCATTTCTTTTCAAACTTTTTACAGTCAATGGACTTTCTACAGTCCTCTTTCCTTCCGACTTTCTACAATCAATGAACTTTCTACAGTTCGCAATTCTCTGACTTTTTACAGTCAACTGACTTTCTACAGCTCGCATTCCAGTTTAGACTTTTTACAGTCAACGGACTTTCTACAGTCTGCATTCCATTTTAGACTTTTTACAATCAATGAACTTTCTACAATCTACATTCCATTTTCACACTTTTTACAGTCACCAAACTTTCTACAGTCCGCATTCCTTTTCAGACTTTTTACAGTCAACGGACTTTCTATAATCCTCTTTCCTTTCGACTTTCTATAGTCGGTGAACTTTCTACAGTTCGCAATTCTCTGACTTTTTACTATCAACAGACTTTCTACAGTCCGTATTTCATTTTAGACTTTTTACAATCAACGAACTTTCTACAGTTCGCATTCCATTTTAGACTTTTTACAGTCAACGAACTTTCTATAGTCCGCATTCCTTTTTAGACTTTTTACAGTCAACGGACTTTCTACAATCCGCATTCTTTTTTTAGACTTTTTACAGTCAACGAACTTTCTACTGTCCTCTTTCCTTCCGATTTTCTACAGCCAGCAAACTTTCTACAGTTCATAATTCTCTAGCTTTTTACAGTTATCGGAATTTCTACAGTCTGTGTCATTTTTAGATTTTTTACAATCAACGAACTTTCTATAGTCCACATTCCTTTTTAATAGTCAACGGACTTTCTACAATCCAAATCTTTTTCTGACTTTTTACAGTCAAACGAACTTTCTACAGTTCACTTCTTGTTTAGACTTTTTACAATCAACGAAATTTCTATAGTTTGTAATCTTTTGACTTTTTACAGTCAATGAACTTTCTACAGTTCGTAATCCCCTGACTTTTTACAGTCAATAAAATTTCTACAGTTCATATCTTGTCCCTACCTTGTTTGGTCAGTGGACTTCCAAAGGTCCACGTTGTCAGCAGGCTTGCCACAGCCTGCCCAAGGGATTCTCAACCAGGATAAAGTGGGTACACGGTCAACGTTCACACCACCAACTGTTCCAGCGGCATCAACTAGCCGAAGGTCAACCCTCTAGGGGCAATCATTACTAAGCAGGAAATTCAAACAGGGCATCAAGAGACTAATCCCCGAAAGACGTCGCACCGAGATGAAAGCTTCCAAACATCATCCCCAAAGAGTGCCAACCGTGACTAGGCATGTATTATCTCTAAACCCCACTGTTCTTTCAATCGTGGGACCATACTGATCTCACATCAGCAATGATCCCACGAGGGGTAGCCTATGAGCATGGGATTTTTATGCCCGACTCGCGAGTTCGATGATTAAGCTGTAATGTTTTTCCCTTGCTACTTTTTTCACTTTTTACAAGGTCTTGAATTCATCCAAAGAAAGCTTGCTTTGTTTCTTTGAGTCCTAACCCTTTTTTAGTCAAATTCAGCATAAAAAAAGAACTAGGTAAAGAAGCCAGTGTCAATGTTAGTACCGACATCACCAATGTCAGTACCGACGTCACAATGTCGGTACCGACATCAGCTTTACAGGTAAACCAAAACTCCAATTTCTGCATTTTTAAGTCAAAAGACCCATCTTTACCCAATAATTCTGGGTTATCCTTACCTTACAAATTGTCTTTAAATAATGTCCATCCAACATTATGAACTAATGGAGGAAATAATGCAAAAATAAAAAAACAAAAAAAAATGGTTAGTGGAGGAAAAAGAGAGAAAGGACAAAAAGGGGTGGGTGAAACTTGGACTTTTTTGGATTGAAGGGAGCCCATAAGGGCTGAATTATTTTGTAAGAAAAGGGGGGAGGAAGTGGCGGAGAAGAGACGGGAGTTAGAGAAAAGAGAGAGCACACATTTAGCATAAGGAAAGGGAGCATTTATTTGAAGTGTTCTTGAGTGTTCTTGAGGAAAAACCAAACTTTCACCCCCAAAACTTGGGATTTCGGGTTAGTTAGATTAAATACTTGAGGTTTAGGCTTGAATGGAGAGTCTAGAACATCTTTATCACTCACTTGGAGGTTTCTACACCTTCTGAAACATCCACTTTGGCAAGGAATAGATCACTTCCAAAGATTTTTGGTAAACAACCAAAACCAACCAAAACGAAACAAGGAGAGCTTCCCGGAGAACTTCATGGATCTTGAAGAATGTGGATTCATGACTACGGAGTAAGGCTCTGAGTTCCTAGAGTTTGTGCTTATGTTTATATACTTTTCTTTTTGAAGTTTCATTTTCTTTTCGGTTCTCTCCGTTTTTTTACACCGATCTGTTTTTTGGGAACTTTAGTGTGATTTAAAATTTTTTTTTGAGTATTTTGTTTACATAAATATATTCTAGACATCTTGAGCTTTCCGGAATGATAAAGATTGCTTGAAACGGATGAGTATATCAAAAGTTATGAATTTTCAAAGTTTTGTACAAATTTATTTTGGTTTCCTGGGCAGAATGTTACTGTTTTCAGTTCTGGGTTTGACGAAGATTTTTATTGCATGATTTGTTATTTTTATTAGATTCCTTAGATTATGATGTTTCTGGAATGATAAAGATCACTTAAAACGGATAAGTATAAATAAAGTTATGGTTTTTCGAAGTTACGTAAAATTACGGTTCACGGTTTTGGACAACTCGGACTGTTTGATATTTTTCTGTATAAAGCTATCTTTAAAATGTAATTTTATCACTTTCAGTATGTTAAACACATCATGAGCTTTGTAAAATGATGAGAATCGTTTGAATCTGATAACCGTAGTGAAAGTTATGATCGTTTGAAGTTTCGGATTTTTCTGTTGCCGTTTCTGCTTTTTTTTTTTGTGTTTTCTGCAGGTCTGGTGACGTAACATTGGTACCAATGTTACCAACATCCGTACTGATGTTACCAAATTTCAACAACATTGGTACCGACGTTACAAGGCTGACATTGACGTTACCTCTTTTTTCCTCAAAAATACAAGTTTGTATATTATTTATTAATTGTTGGTTAATTAACAAAAAAACAAAAAAATTTATTTATATGAACATATCATAATTAATATAATAATCTTATATTAATCTTTTGGATATATTCCAAGATAAAATTCGAATACCATTCTCATCTTAACCGGGGTAAAATTATTACCGTATTTGAATTTTCTCGGAATATATACAGAAGATTATTATGCTCATATGCCTAGAATTATTTATCACTTCCATCCATTTGTCAATAATTAAGTTTTATTTAGGAAACCCCCACGAAGAGAACCCCGTTCTCGGATATCCGACCCAAAATTCACATGCGACATTTTCACTAATAAAAATGACCAACATATGTGTAAATAAAAATAAACTAATTTTTATTTAAATTAACAACTTTAAATCGTCGATGTTTTAACTGGGCCACACGGCCCTTCTCAAAATCAAATCAAACATATGTGATATCCCTTGTGGTAACCTTTGTGGATGCAGGTTAGATGTATGCTTAGGATTTATTTTCCTTCGGGTATTGCAAATATTTTACGGGAAATGTAATTAATAGATTAGGAGGGCAGTTACATCCCCCAAGTTTTGTAATTTATTAATTTATTTTTTCCCATTTACTTAATGCTTGATGTATTGATTTATTGCTTTCCGCATGCGCGTTAAATCATACATTTCAACCTCAAAACGACTTAAGTGCGAATATGCGCAATTAAGAAAATACGGTTTTCTGTAGATGTAATATAAAGTGATCCAATAAGAAATAAGCAACTTATCCAATACCAGAATCTCTGTGTCTTGGTAGGCCGTCCCCCGGATGTTAAGCCTCATAGGACTCAAATTCCTGGAAAGAGCTAATCCAGGTGGCGACTCCATACTAAGAGAGGGTGGATTCGGGTTTGAATCGATCTGAAAATGTTTTCGCTCTCTCTTCCAACGCCTTTTTCCTGGGTCCCCGACCCGGTGCACCTATTTTTCAAACACCCCAGTGGACCACCCCTCTCATCTCGCGCGCTCTCGGCCCACTGCTCCGTGTCGTCCGCTCACAACTTCATATAAAAGATTTCACGTGGTATGTAGTTGTATTTTATACAAATGCAGAAACTAGGTAAATCTTGGAAGTTAAATGATCAAAGATGGAATTATATGTAAAAAGAGTGAAAAAGGTTAAAAAAGATGCATGGAACACAAGGATTTGGCTTAGGATCGAAGCTGTCGAAGATTTGTAAAGTTGCAAGAAGAATTTTGAAGAAAAACGCAATTCACGATCGTGACACCCATTCGCAGTCGTGACTTGTTATTCTTCAAAATAGAAAGTGTCAACCATTAGTCACGATCGTGACATGTGATTCGCGGTCGCGACTTATGACGGTTATTTGTTATCTCTTTTCAACTACTAATCGCCAGATAGCAATGATTAAGTACCATCAACCGCCATCAACTACCAACTGAAAAGACACCTTTTGGAAGTCAACCAATCATGAAAAGGTGCCTTTCCATTATGGATGAGGATGAATCTTTGCATCCAATCACATTAAAGTGATGCAACCCTTCGCCAATGGATACGACTCTTCATTTAGATAGACGCAACCCTTCAAACTCTATAAATAGGGTTCAAATCACACCAATTTTGTGTATGGTGAATGGAGAATAGATGGTATTGAATGATAATATGCGTGTATAGATAGAGAGTGAAAATATCTAGATTTCGCTACGTTCAAAGTCTTAGCGAGAAAAATGTCTAAGTGATTCGATTCCTATTTCGATCGCTATATTTCTACACAAATTCGAGCATTTGTTGTATGAGTGTAATTGCAAAGCACTTATCAATAAAAGTTTTCGTTCTTCAACATTCTTTTATTCGAAATTCACAAAGAATAGCATCTTAGCGGAGGTTCTGTACGAGTCGAGACTGAATTCAATGTAGATGTAGGAATTGCGGGAATTGATGACTCCCATTAAAGAGTGGATACGATATGATCAACTTTAGTTTTCACTTGCATACCTTACAACTTTAATTTGTTTTCTGCTTATACTTTCTATTTCAAAGTTTATGATATGTTTATATGTTATAACGAGTACTTCATCTTGCATCATTTATATTAATCAAGTTCTATGATTTCGAGTTAACTTTAAGAGTGATTTCGAGGTTAATAAGATTGTGTATTGTCACTGGATCTGTGATTATAACGCTATTTAGTGAGCCAACATTTTTGAAATGGTAACTTGCTAAATATGGCTATGTGAGAGCGACCTGTACTAAGCATAGTAATATTATGATCCAGGTTCTTATAAGTATCATAATTCGTTTACCCTAGACTTAGAAAAGTCATCTCATGTGTTGCTCTGTGGTGAATTATTGAATATTAGGGCGTCTAGAACCGTATTTGTTGAAGTTATTTAGTGTACGAAATATTCTTGATGATTTTGCATGTTTTTCTCTGCTAAACTTGTTCTTAGGGAATACCTTTATATTTTTCATTTTCTCTAGTCTGTTCATACATCTATCTGTTCATCTATCTATCATCCAAAAACTCCAATCAAATTACCTATTTTCGTTTGTTCCGTAACTCTAGTTGGTTTTTAGAACCAAACTCCTTCCCTGTGGGATCAATATTTTTTAAAACTACATCGAAACTGTGTACTTGCAGTGGTCACCATTTTTCTATTTTGAAAAGCGATATTGACAACACCTGTTCGTATTTTGAACTTTTATCTTATTGGTAGAGAAGTGGGGAACATGGTTTTTGGCATCATCACCGAATATAAGCCCTCTAAATTAGTAAAGTCAAAACCTTGTGATCAAGGTGGTAAAAAGTATTATATTACTTTTATTGATGATTTTTCAATGTATTCAAAAGTGTATTTACTTCATAGTAAAGATGAGGCTTTTGATGTTTTTGCTATACAAAAATGAGGTTGAGAATCAGTTGAATAAGAAGATAAAAAGGATACGATCCGATAGGGTGGTGAGTATATTGCCTTTAATGATTTTTGTGAGAAACATGACATTATACATGAGACCACACCACCTTATTCACTTGAATCCAACGATATATCTGAGAGGAAAAATAGAACTTTGAAAGAAATGATGAATTGTATGCTTTTAAGTTTTGGTGCTCTTGAGAATTTGTGGGGTGAGGTTATTCTGTCTACCTGTCATGTTCAAAATAGAATTCCTTATAAGAGGACCAATAAGACACTGTATGAGTTATGGAAGGGATATCCTCCTAACTTACAATATTTGAAAGTGTGGGGGTGTCTTACTAAGGTTCTTCTTCCCGAACCTAAGAAAAGAAAAATAGGTTAAAAAACGTGTGATTGTGTGTTCATAGGATATGCTAGACATAGTAATGCCTATAGATTTCTTGTCCTTAAAAGTGATGAGTATGAAAGTGACAATCATTGAGACAGAGAATGCAGAATTCTTTGAAAATATTTTTCAACTAAAGACTAGAAAATTTCCCACTTCAAGTAATGTCCCAAATGATAACCTTGTTGCACCGATTTTTCAAAATGTTTTTGAAAACAATGACTTGAGAAAAAGTAAGAGGTTTCGTAAAGAAAAATCTTTTGGTGATGATTTTTTTATGTATTTGGTTGAAGATGAACCCAAATCTTTTTCTGAAGCTATTTCATCTTTTGAGTCAAAATTTTGGAAGGAAGCTATCAATATTGAGCTTGAGTCTATTTTGAAAAATGGAACTTGGATTTTAGTAGATTTGCCTCTGGAAGCTAAACCTATTGGTTGCAAGTGGATTTTCAAAAAGAAAAGTTTTCCTGATGATTCTATAGATAAGTTTAAAGCTCGTCTTGTTGCTAAAGGTTTTACTCAAAAAGAAAATATTGATTATTTTGATACTTATGCTCTAGTGACTAGAATTTCTTCTATTCGGATTTTAATATCTTTAGCTTCTGTTTACAATCTTTTTATCCATCAAATGGATGTGAAAACTATTTTTCTCAATGGTGATTTAGAGGAAGAGATCTATATGGTGCAACCTGAGGGTTGTGTTAAGCCTGGGCAAGAAGGGAAAGTATGTAAATTAATAATGTCTTTATATGGTTTGAAACAAGCACCAAAATAGTGGCATGAGACATTTGATCATTTTTTGATGGAAGATGGTTTTTCATCTCTTGATGTAGATAAGTGTGTGTATACTAAAACGTTTGATGGAGTTTGTGTGATTATTTGTCTTTATGTTGATGATATGCTTATCTTTAGTCTGAGTATTGATATTATCAATAGAATAAAGATATTTCTATCATCAAAATTTGACATGAAAGGCATGGGAGAAGCCAGTGTGATATTGGGTATGAGGATCATAAGGAAGGATAAGATATCTCGTTAACTTAAGAACATTATATTGAGAAACTTCTTCAGAAGTTTGATTATTATGATTTAAACCATGCGAGTACTCATTATGATCAGAGTATCCATTTAAAGAAAAATAAAGGTGATCCAGTTGATCAATCTAAGTATGCATAAATTATTGGTAGTTTGTTGCACTTGATGAATTTCATACGTCCCGACATAGCTTATGTTGTGTGTAGATTGAGTAGATATACACACAACCCGAGTAATGATCATTGGGAAGCCATATTAAGGCTTATGAAGTATTTGAAAGGTACCATGAGTTATGGTATTCTATATAGTGGAAAACCCGCTGTACTTGAAGGTTACAGTGATGCAAATTGGATCTCTGATTCAGATGAGACAAAGTCCACTAGTGGTTATGTTTTCACCCTTGGGGGTGGAGCAATATCATGGAGGTCAACCATGCAAACCATCATAGCAAGGTCTATGATGGAATCTGAGTTTGTTGCATTAGAGTTGACTTGTAATGAAGCTGAGTGGTTAAGAAACTTCTTAGCAGGTGTGCCTTTGGGAATAAAACCAACACCTTCCGTGTTTTTACACTGTGATTGCCAAGCGGCAATATCAATATAAAAAAATAAGACCTTCAATGGCAAAAATAGACATATACGTTTGAGACACAACGTTGTGAAGCAATTGCTAAAAGATGGAGTGATATCCATAAATTATGTGAGGTCAGAAGTGAACTTGGCCGATCCTCTGACTAAAGCTGTTGGTCCAAAATTAGTCCAAGAAACATCAGAGGGGATGGGACTTAAGCCAATATGAAATTAGCAAAGATGGGAACCCTACTTATGTGATTGGAGATCCCATGAAGTAAGTTCATATGGGTAATAACAAGTCTTTGTTAGTTTTGCTAGCACAAATTAGTACAAAATATTGTCCTAATCCTAGATGTGAGAAAGTGATATGTTGCATATTTTGAGAGGAT
>CATIWQ010598348.1:0-14755 GCA_949673415.1 Euphorbia schlechtendalii
ATATATAGACACACACACACACATACACATATAGAAACTAGTAATAGGATCCTCACAATGGCAAACCCTAGCCGTAACCCTAACCCTAACCCAGCCTCCTCCAACCGCTGCCGAATCCTTGCCGAATTCCATTTCGGCAACCACACCTCATCTCTGATCAGCCCTAAGCCCTTATAGCAGCCTGCCTCGAAGCAACTGCATTACTCTAAAACCCCACTCCAGTCACACATCCAAACTCCACCTTCTCCACATCAACTGAAACCAGCCTACCAGTAACGCCTCCCCCTCTGATCAGTCTCAAGTCATCGGTATCAGCCTTAGTTGTCGAATGGTAACAATATATATTTCACTAATTTCCCTGCTTCTCATGATAAGGACGTTATGAGGATTATTTTCCTTAAATACGGAGTCATTGGACGTGTTTACGTTGCTCGCAAAAGGAATGCGAGAAACCAAAGCTTCAGCTTCCTTTCTTTGGAAGGCTCAATTCCCATGCACGAGGCTCTCTTTCATTTAAATGCCATCTCAATTGGAAGATTTAGGTTACGTGCTTTTAAGTCGAAGTTTGATAGGCATGTAAGTACTCAACGTGACTTTGCACCAGACCCTCGATAGTGTGAGACAAAAAAGCAGACAATAAGACATGCATTCACGAATTCTCCGAGAGATGCTCGCTCATATGCAGAAATAGTTGTACTAGACTCTTGTTGTTGATTTACCACAATCTATTCAAAAAGTGGAGTGTATTAGACTCTCTTATTTCGTTGAGGTACGAAACATAAACCAGCTTCCTAATTTGTTTGGGATAATTAGAGATAGGAAATTTGCAGTAAATTTTATTGCACCTGCAAGTGAAAAACGTGTTGTGATTGGCTTTTATTCCGAGGATACTTTAGCGGGTTTTCTTGATGGAGATTGGCTCTCTTTACAAGACTTATTTTCTGATGTTCAACCGTACTCTTTGGATTTTATACCCTCCAAGCGCTTATGTTTTGTTGACTTTATTGGGCTTCCACTAGCTATCATTACGGATCCTTTAATTCGGGAGTTGGCTATTGATATGGGAGACTTAGTTTTGATTGAATATAATTTGCTAGGCCGGATCGTGTTGATGTTGTCACTTGTGTAGTGAGTATTCCTTTGGATTCCAAAGATCGTCGCATTATCTTGAACATGGGAGAAGTCAGAATTGATGTTGAGGCTCATATAAGGTAGTTAACAGCATGCAAGAATTGCTCGGAGTATGTTTCAAGGTTTCCTAGTTCCACGTCGAGGATAGGTATATTGGTGTTCAATTGACAAGAACATTTGCCTTTGCTGCGGTGTCAGCTGAGAATTCACCTGTGCTTGTAAACTCAGCTAGTTTGGAATACGTTATTGACAATGCTGTTGAAGCCTCGAAGTTGCTAGATGTTACTGTCTCGAAGTCATTGGCAGCAGCTGTCTTGGGTTCCCCTACAGCAGCATTCTCGGAATCAGTGGTACATGACATCACAACTGTACGTAGAATTTCTTCCAACATGGTCGCTCTATCAGATTCTTTGTTGTCCACTTCTAGCTCCTCAGGTCCTAATATCCCGAATATGAATCGATTGATTATTAAGTCACATGTGGAAAGGCTAAACGAGGCTCATCTCACTTGGTCTGACGGAGTTAAGCTAGAATTGTTCAAGGAGAGCTCAAAGGCATTGGTGTTGGAGGAGATTCAAAACAGGATCGGTTAAGGAACAAGGTTTTATTCAAGGATATCTAATTTATTAATGTCATTATCTTTTTTGAGTTGGAATTGTCATGGGGGTTTGTCAAACCATATTAAGCAATGATTTCTGCATTCATGTATCCGAAAATTTAAGTTGCATTTCTTTGTTTTAATTGAGACTAAAGTAGTTACTATTTCGGATGGTACTTTTCGGAAAACATGGGGTCACAATGATTTTGATTATCAATGTATTAGTTCATAAGGCTTATCGGGGGGCATTACCTTATCTTGGAACCGTGCATTATTCTCCGGGGTTTTAATTGCATCTTCCACTAGTTGGATCATCTTGTGTTTTACCTCAAACTCTTTGGATATCCATGTTGTTGCATTATACAGGGCTACGATTTGGAATGAGCAAAGTTTAATGTGGCAAGAATTGAGCTCGATTATTAGTCAACTTGATAATGTTCTTGTTTGTGGTGATTTTAATGAGGTGCTTCATGGTAATGAAAGATCAAGCGGCTTGACTTCTCTGTCTTTGTCGAGTTTTCATGATCTCACAATGATTGTGACTTGCTTGACATTCCGCTACAAGGTAGAGATTATACTTGGCATAATGCGAGGTCATATTCATGAATTGATAGAGTGTTGGCATCTTGTTTGATTGCGGATCGGTGGCTGGAAATGTCAATCAAAATAGTGAATACTTCTTTATCAGACCATTTCCCGATCTTATTCGAAAGTCATATGCACATTGATTCAGGTCCTAGACCATTTCAGTCATTAAATATCTGGTGGAACAGCAGTACTTTCTTACTATTTATTCGTGATAAATGGCAATCGATATGTATGACTCACGGTAATAAAGAATTCTCCTTTCAGCTACGGACTCTAAGCAATGAAATTAGACCATGGCATGCCTTGAATTTTGGAAAATTACAGTAGGAAATTGATGTATTGGAGTAGCAGCTACTGCGCTTGACAGATAGTAGCTCCTCTCGGTTTTTAGGAGATCACACTTGGAGAATATTAAACACCAACAATCGAGGGTGAAATGGACTCTTTAGGGGATAACAACACAAATTTTTTTCATCGAACCGCTTCTACTCACTTTCGGAATAATCGAATTTCATCTCTTGAATTGAATGGTTCTATTTGTTTTGGCATGGGGCTAATTTCCTTAGCTATTAATGAGTTCTATACTGAGCTCTTTTTAGCCCTCAGGCCCATTCCATTCTCTTTACACAAGCTTGGTTTCTCTTGGGTTTCAAAGGCTCAAAATCGGCTATTGACAGAGGTGTTTTCTGAGGAAGACGTTTGGGATACGTTGTGTTCTTGCAATGAGAATAAATCTCCTGGCCCAGATGGTTTTAATCATTTCTTTTACAAGAGAGCGTGGCCCCTTTTGAAAGCAGACTTCATGCATATTCTTGGTCACTTTCATGAGACATCTTTTCTTCCAGCATCGATAAAATCTTCGTTCACAGTTCTTATTCCGAAAGTTCTGAGAAGTTCTGCCATCCAGAATTTTAGGCCTATATCTTTGATTCACGGAGTCTACAAAGTGATTACAAAGTTATTATCATCCAAACTGAAAGTGGTGCTTCCTTCCTTGATTTCTAGGAATCAGTTTGCTTTTGTTAAAGATAGGAGTATTCATGAATGCTCCTTTTTAGCGTCGGAAGTAATTCATTTGATTCATAAGCAACGTCATGCGTGTTTTTTCCTCAAATTAGACTTTCACAAGGCCTTTAACAAAATTACTTAGATTTATATCAATGCAGTTTTAACGAAAATGGGATTTTATCACAAATGGATTTCATGGCTTAGGGGTTGTAGACATAATTCGACAACGTCTATCCTACTCAATGGTAGTCTGTCAAAACCAGTTAACATCTGCCATGGAGTTAAGAAGGGTGACCCACTATCTCCTTTCATTTTCGTCATTGCAGTTGAGGGGTTGAAGTGACTTTTTGATGCTAGTATTCGCAAGGGTCTTATTCTGGGATTCAAAATCGAAGATGACTTACTTGATATCTCTCTATTGCAGTTTACAGATGACAATTATGTTTTCTTCCAGCTGACGAGTCTATTATCCCGACTTTCATAAGGATTTTCCATTATTTTGAGCTCATTTCAGGCTTACGAATCAACTATCATAAGAGTTCCCTTCTCGGCATTAATGTGGATGATGTATTTATTCATTCGACTACTTCTAGGTTCGCATGTAAGCTGGAAAAATTCCCTATTTCTTACCTGGGCACACCTCTCTGTTTTAAACGTTTGAACATGGGTAATTGGGATGCTTTGTTAGAAAAATTTCAGTAGCTACTTGCATCATGGAAAGAAAAATGTCTCTCTTATGCAAGTTGTGAGGTATTGATTAAATCGGTACTCTCTTCGTTTCCGATTTATTTATTTACTCTTTTCAAATTAGCGGAAATGGTAAATAGGAAGCTTGTTTGCATTACGAGGAATTTTTTATGGAGAGGTGACAACGTTAGTAAGGGGATTTGCAAAGTTAGTTGGGATGTTATAAACTTGCCGAAGCACCTTGGTGGATTATTTATTCGGGATTTTAGGCTCACAAATTGTAGTCTTTTGCTTAAATGGCTTTGGCAACTCCGAAACATGAAAGATAATTCATTATGGGTGATATTTTGTGTGAAACAATATAGATTTGCAACTTGGTGGGACTTGTTTGATTTTGGTAGATCAAAAGCGTTCGCCAATTTGGCTTAATTTTATCTCAAGTTGCTATCGAAACCAAAATTATTGGTAGTTTTTTACTACTACCTATCGGGTTCTGCTTGGGAACTGGAACTCTACCGATTTTTTGCGGGATTCATGGGCAATTGATCAACCACTGAAAGATATTTTTGAGGATCTTTGGGACTTAAGTGGAATGAAAACTGGTTTGGTAAGTTCGACATGTGTGAAATTATTTGACAATGTTACTAATGAAAGACCATTATGGCGTAGACGGTTGAGTTTAGCAGAGCGCTATCGTTGTCTTGAGTTAAGATGACTGATTCTTCTACATGTGCCGATGATTTTCCCTCCATCCACTGCTACCGTCTCACTTAAGGAGCAAATCATATTGTCCTTCAACTCATCGATTGATCATTTTTTTATGGAAAATTGGCCCCAACAAGGAGTATTCGCTAGCTTCATTTTGTTTCGGGCTGTATGACGCTATGGTTAGGCTGAACCATAGTGAGTTTTTTCGGCTATATGGAGTACCACTATGCTCCCCCTTATTTGCTTCTTCGGCTGGCTTTTGATTTACGAAAGATTACCAACCCGTGAGTTTCTTT
The DNA here is from genome assembly GCA_949673415.1 of Euphorbia schlechtendalii. Lineage (NCBI taxonomy): Eukaryota > Viridiplantae > Streptophyta > Magnoliopsida > Malpighiales > Euphorbiaceae > Euphorbia > Euphorbia schlechtendalii. The sequence goes on from CATIWQ010598348.1 coordinate 5,017, forward strand.
TCTGTAGAGATTGTGCATCACTAAACGACTCATTATGCCCGTTTTGTCCGATGACACAGACAATTGATCATATGCTCCTATTTTGTTGCGATAGTTAGACCACTTGGTGTAAAGCCCTCAAATGGTTGGGAATTTCAATCCCAATTCTTAGACATGCGACAGAATTTCTTATTCTTTGGAGATCTTTTTTCATTCCGGGACTTAAAAGGGAGTTCGCAACCGTGGTTTGGTTTTATATAGCTTGGAGTATATGGAAGAGGAGGAATGAATTTGTATTCAAGGGAACCCGAGGAATTGAAGATTTACTAGTAGCTAATATTCATCATTGTTGGTTATTTTTTAAGAATAGGAAGAAACTTATTTCCTTTTCAGCTTTGGATCTTTTAATTGATCCGTCTATTCTTTGTATTTGAACATTGTATTTTTTGGGCGATTCACATTTTATGAAGCGCTCTTTCTAATGAAAAGAGGGGTGAGTGTTTTGTAGGTAAGCGAATGCATCAACCTAGTTGGGACGTTCACCCCGAAATTTTCACCCACTCCAATCTTTTTCCGAAGGAGGGACACAATGTTCCTCCGAAGGTTTTTTTTTAAAAAAAAGGATGTAGTGATATTGTGTTTGGGAGGAATGTATGGGATTTTAAAGGAAATCTTTTATAAATATATTTTATTACTCAATTACATTTATACCCCTAGATTCTTAATTTATTTTAATTTTAAAATTTGAATCAATTTGTTTTAACTTATTAATTAGTCAATGTTAAATTTAATGAACAGTAAATAGTTTGTTCATTTTTGTTGAAAAATAGGTTCATTTTCAAAATAAAATGGTCTCTAAATATTACAAGATTGTATGAATTTTTTTTTTGAAACTTTGTCTTTATAAATTACAAAAACAAATATTAAAATATTTCAAAATATTTCATAAATGTATGGAGCTCCAAACATTTGGGTCACATAACACATCAATCAATAAATTAAAACAAAAAGTTACATGCATAATTTTATAAATACTAAATGTTTGGTTGTATACGACCATTTCCATAATCTATTACAATCATCCATCCATTCTCAAGCCTTCCATGTTGAGCTACTTACAAAATGAGTATGGAATGTGAATTGGGGCAATATATAATTTATCAAAATATCACTATATGCACAATGCTCTAATGTGAATCCAAAAAGAGGCTATCATAGCATCAAAATAAAAGACTATCATATGCCACTTTGCATCTAACTTGGTGAATCCAAAAAGATATACATGTCCAAATGCTCCAATTTTATACATCTCATGATTTATAATTCATGAGCTACATCAGAATACTTTTGCATCGATCCATCCGACACTTAGCCAAATACTCATGCATTGAAGGATTTTTCAAAAGAAAAATATAAGCATCATCAAAAAGTTCCTCCTCGAGTCCCATCTATTCAACACTAGTAGAGAAGTAGCCTGTTACATCACACAATTCCCGTTGGTTATGAACGGAGTTGAAGCCGAAAGAACATTGTAATTGAGTTAAATATGCGCGGAGGGATATCCCGTCGGTTATTAATATAAACCGACGGGATTTCTATAGTAATCCCATTGGTTTTAAATAAATAAATCGACGGGGTTGTACTTTGAGCAATACCGTCGGTTGATATATATTAACCGATGGTATTGCTCAAATTATATTAACCGTCGGATTGTAATTTGAGCTATACCATTGGTTAATATTATATTAGCCGACGGTATTGCTCAATTGTATATTAAAATTATAATATCTTTTCTTTCATTGCGCGATTAGTACTCTCTGTTGATTCCTTATCACCGCAAAGAACTCCTTCCACTGTTCTTCATCTCACCATTGACTCTGTCCACCATTTTTCAAACTCGCTGTCAACTTTAGAAAGATCTCCTTACTTTCTCAATTTTTTTCTCCCGCCTCTATAAACCCCACACACATTCCTCTAGTCTTGCCATAATTGCTTCGCTGTTTTCTTATTTGTCTTACCACCGTCTCTTCACCATTCTCTAATTGGTCTTACCGCCTTCTCTCGCCTCATTCCTCATCAACTTTTGTTAGGTAAGAACTTGTTTTGAGTATTGTATTTTAGGGTTTCTGATCAGTTTGGGTATTGAATTTTGGGGTTTCTGATCAGTTGGTCTGCGATTATTTTCTTTGGGGGTGTTGTTAATTGCCGCAAGATGAGAACCGCCTCTCTTGCCTTTCATTAAGTGTAACACAGATGTTGTAATTTTTTACAATGGAGATTCAATTACCTATAGGATCATTGTGCGTAATGTAGATGGCAATTTTGTTTAACTGATCATGGCTCAATTTTAGGAGCTGAAGCCCTTTCAATTTGAGAGGCTTGATATTGGTCGAAGGATCTTAATTGGTTATCAGCATGTGAACTTCAAAATGGGCAGCATGGTTTTGTTTAATGATTTGGTCAATTAAGAAACGGGTTTCTCTTATTTTGCATATATAGTTTTGGATTGTAGAATGTGGCTCAAACCTTTATTTCAAGTAGTTTTAGCTTAAATTCTAGGGCCACTAATGTTATGGCGAGTTCATCTTAATGAAGTAACGGAGATTTGACTATATTTGCCACCTTATTGTGTTGCTCATCTTATTCATTCTATTTAAATTACAATCCTTTCCATAATAGAATAGAGTAACTTTGTTTGGATTTTTGTGTTTGATAATAGAATAAATAGCTTTATAAGTTTTTTTACACAAGCTAGATCAAAAAGTATATTTATCAAGGCTACAAAATGAAGTTTTTACATATGAAACAACTTTACATTAGGTTTGTAAATTCGTATGACATTTATGTTGTAGACTTTGCTTGTTGAGCACAAATTTGGTTATGTGTTTCTTGGCTAGCTTAAATCATCACTTTTGTCTGAGTAAATTACGAGTTATGCTGGTTTGACTTAAACTAAAGGTGCTTGATTCTTTAGACTATAGCACGGGTTAGGTCAGTTATTATTAGTACTCTATGGGTGTGAATTTGGATATACATGTTTTCTGAAAATATGACTTGTATGCGTTATCCCATGTTCATGAGAGTCTTTGTGCTTTTATTTTAATATGATGTTTTGCTAGCTAATTGATATTTGCATTTTGCTAATATGTTTAACCTTGTTCTTGACAATTACACTGGTTTCTTGGGCAGATATATTGTATTGGTTTCTTGGGCTACCTTCCAATTTTGGTGAATGTGATTTGAGTGCAACTCCCTTTTGTTTTAAGCTAATTCTAATTGGTGAGTTCTGGCTGCCTTGTTCGCTCTTTAATTAGTTTGTGAAATGGTTAGAAACTGAATAATTAATATTCTCTGCTGTAGCAATTTTCACTTTGCTGTATTTGTCAATTTGGTAACTTCGATTGAACTTATGATTTGTTGATTTAGATTTAGATTTCCCATGACTACGTGTTGAATAATTATATTTGATATGGACATTTGTGTTCTAGAATCTTTATTGTTTGTTATTTTTCTTAGTTTTTTTTGCACTCTGTTGTGCCTAATGCCGCCTGTAGAAACTATGGTCTCTAACCATCAATTGTTGGAGGTGAAATTCATGTTTAATCTGATTGTTGCTTTTGGTTTGATATAAATACTAAACCAAACATGGAGATGAAGTTCTTGTTGAAACATTGGGAAAGAACTGTCAATAGGTTGCTAAGTGTCTGTATAATAAAAGGTACACAAAAAAATATGTAGATTCTCTAACATAAATTAAAATACTAAACATAAACAGATCATAGTCATTTTCTTTGTAGCTTTCATTAGCTTCACATTCCAGAACTAGAGTGGTTTTGTCATATTCAAAATCTTCTCTCTTTGTAAAAGAGGCCCATAGACTGGCTAGTGATAGGATAATTAGCAAAGCTGTAAACTTTGGGCTCTTTATGAAATGCCTCTTGTTCAATTATCTTACTTCAATAGCCCCCTCAAAAACTCACATTTTGTTAAAAACACCTTTCTTAACATGATCTTATGATCTTGTTACAATTTCTAGTCCTTTGAGATGCTAGCTACTTCTCATGTTCATTTCTTTATCATGTTTCTAATATATTCGATAGAATGAGTACTTCTTTCATTCATTTTTACTTGCTGATTCCCTTTCTTTTCTTTAGTAGATTGTACATTAAGAGATAATGGATCGGAGTTGGATGTATTTGAACCAGACTTCCATTCGGTTCTTACGAGGTGTTAATGGGTTCATCTCTGCTGTCCTAGAATACAAATCAAAAACTAGATACAGAGTCTGTTATCCTTGTTGTGATTGCAATAACGTGAGGATTTTAGAAAATATTGATTTAATAAAAGATCAATTAATTCTTCGAGGGTTTACAAACTATTAAACATGATGTATGCCCTAGAGGCAATTAGGGCGATATGTCTCTATTAGCTATAACGTATAAACAGTTTTGAATTATTAATAATAATCAAAGACATTTTGTTACTTATCAGTTCTTCCTTTTATTTGTATCTCGCTGGTATCATATGTAAATATGTATATGCAAATTGATGAAAAAAATGTCCGTGACTAATTCATAGCGTAAAAGTGCAAGGATATAGTGGGAGCTATGTGGAGTGAGAACTGCACATACGTGTTACTATGAATAGTCTAAATATCCCTAGTCATAGTTCCATTGAGACTGGACATCAATGGAGCGGATAGACTAGCATTTGTAGGCTTACTCCTTGGATTAGTTCCAAGCGGTCGATCTCACGAGCTGAAGATGGTAACTTGAGTTAACACATGAATGTATTCGGGTAATACATTGGAGATCGCTATAAGACAGACACTCGGAAATAACTATATCCATGTGTTGGTGTCATGTCTTATTAAAGTAGTAGTACGAGTATCCTTAGACCTGAGATACCGGTTACCTTATGTAGGAGTTGCTATACTTTGGGTCATACTTATTCATACCTTGGCGATCAGGATGACACGGGGTGATTACGGGTAAAGCGATGGTCACATGTTGGTAAGCTGTGTAGTCAAGATAGGATCCATCGCTCCTGATATAGTAATATAATGGAGATGTACCTTAGGGCCCCTTGTTGAAGTGACACACTCATAAACCTCTGATCAGAGTATATGATTGATGGAACGGGTTTCTAGTCAATCAAGATACAAATCCTCTGGGTTGTGTTCTTCGTGAACAAGTCTGATTCCAGGATAGCTACGGCTATTACATGAGCTGACACTTAATCCGAGCTCAATAAATTGGATGGTACTTAACTTGATGGAGGGAGTGTATTGTACTTGTTACTACTGCATAACCGGATCAAGTCACAGGCACATGCCATTCCAAGTATTAGGTGATCAAACGCCTTTGCTAGAAACCCCATTTGATCATCTAGAGCTATCAGGTTCCATAACGGTCTGGAACACTGAGACTAAAGGTTCCCGAGTGGGAAGCCAAGTTTATGTTAACCTCTAGTAGATCTATACTTTGGGATCTTATGAGGTCACACACTTTGGGTCTTTATTGGACATTTAAAGAACCTATAGACTGGGACTATATCGAAAATAAAAGTTTTGAAATCAATGAGAGGAATTATTAATTAATTAATAATTCAAAGAAATAATGAAAATGTAGGGAAAAATAGTCATAGAGAGCAAGGGATTTTTCCTATTGCAAGTGGGCCCCGAAAGGAACACGAATCGTTCGAGGTGAGGCACGTGCAGCTGCCCCGTAAGCTGAAAAGCTAGCGGGCCACTAGCGCACGGGGCAAGCCCAAGCGTTAGCGGGCTGCAAGCGCTGCCCATGGCAGTGCTCGCGTGAGCTTACAACCGCAAGCCCGTAGCGCGGGGCTGCAAGCATTGGTTTGCGGCTAAGGAGGGAAGCCCGCAATGGCTTCCCTCATGAAACCCACAAGTCATCCCATGGGTTACCCTACCCGCGTGGTTGACTCTCCTACATGGGATAGGATTTATCCTATCCCATGTAGAGTTAGAGGGGGAGTCTAACACTCCCCATTTTTCCTTATAAATAAGCTTTAGCCTCTCATTATTTATACACAAAAAAAAGCTTTAAGCTTAATTCTCTCTGATTTCTTTCTATTCTTCTTTTATTGTGTGAGATCCTCCACGAGTTTCTCAAAACAATCTAAAGAGTTCTTTTAGAAGGCTCTAAATTTAAGTGAGCCTTTAATTCATCACTTTTCTACTGATAAGTTTAATAGTTTGTTTGCAAGATTCGGCTATATATCAACGGTGCCAAAAACTTGTTCACGTAAAATATAGGTGTTGTCAATATCCCTTATCAAAAAAGAAAAATGATGATAACTGCAAGTATACAGTTGTGATGTAGTTTTAAAAGATATCGTTCTCACAGCGAAGGACTAGTTCTAAAGATCAACAAGGAAGATAAAATAAAGAAAATAAAATAAATTTGATATTTTTGGGTAGAAGGGTTAGAATGAAGATTGAGTAAATATAGGTATAAAAGATTAGAGAATCTAAACATATAGATTTTTCCTACGAAATAAGGATAGCAGAGAAAGCATGCAAGTTCAACAAATATGTTACGATTCACTAAACAAATCTAACAGACTCGGTTCTAAATACTCAGATGTTCAATTATTCGCCGCAGAGCAACACGTGAAATGACTTTTCTAAACTTAGCGCAAATGAATTAAGATGATTATATAAACCTGGACAACATCAATACTGTGCTTAGTACGGGTCGCTCTCACATAGCCACATTTATCAAGTTACCATTCCAAAAATGGTGGCTCACTAAATAGCGTTATATTATAGATCCAGTGATTATACACGATATTGTTAACCCTGAAACTAGTCTTAAAATTAACTCCAATGCATATAACTTGATTAACATAAAAGACTTAACATGAAATACGCATTATGACTCATAGACATATCATAAAATTCGAAATAAAAGTATAAGCAGAAAGCAAAGCAAAGTTGTAACGTATGCAAGTGCAAGCTAAAGTTGATCAAACAGTATCCACTCTTTAATCGGAGTCGTCAATTCCTGCAATTCCTATATCTGCTTTGAATTCGGTCTCGGCTTGTACAGAACCTCCGCTAGGATGCTATTCTTTTCGCATATTGAACAAATGAATATTGAAGAATGAAACTTTATTGATAAGTGATTTGCAATTACACTTATACAACAATTGCTCGAGAATATAGAGAAATCTAGTGATCGAAACAAGAATTCGAATCAGTTAAACATTTTCTCGCTAACACTTATGAACATAGCGAATTCTCTATCTATACACACACTATATCTCTCTCATGCACTCTAATATTTTCCCTCCGTATCATTGCATTGTGATGCATGAAATTGTAAGGTTTGGAACCCTATTTATAGAGTTCAAGGGTTGCGTCTATCCATATGAAGAGTCGTGTCCATTAGTGAAAGATTGCATCACTTCATTATGATTGGTTGAGAAGCTTCAATCTAATCCATAATGGATAGGCACCTTTTCATGATTGGTTGACTTCTAATAAGTGTCTTTTCATTAGTAGTTGATGGCGGTTGATCATGCTTATCTATAGGTTGGTAGTTAAGAAGATAAAACCAGAAAACCATCCAAGTTCTGACCGCGATATACATGTCGCGACCGTGAATCTTTGATTGGCAGACTTCTATTCTGAAGAAGAACAAGTCGTGACCGCAAATGATTATCGCGACCGTGAATTGCATTTTTTCTTCAGAATTCTCCTTGCAACTTCACCGATGTTTGACAGCTTCGATCCTAAGCCAAATCTTTAAGTTCCACACTCTTTTTGCACATTTTTCACTCGTTTTTCATAGGATTTCACTTTTGATCATTTTACTCCCAAGATTTGCTTAGTATATGCATTTGCATAAAAAACAACTACATACCACGTGAAATCTTTTATATGAAGTATAAAAATGACTTAAACTATAGTGTTTAGTGTGTAAAATTATAATGATATTAAGTGTAATTATACACTTATCAGTGATCTAATGGTAAGACCTGCAATCGGAGAAAACAAAAGGCATGTGGAACTACATTGCTGCAGAATTTCAGTTAGAATTTGCATTCCTGGAGCTGCTGACACAAGGCATGCAAGATCTACTCCCGTTAAGTAAAGAAGTGAGTCAATAATACCTTTTTAGAACTTACTATCCAAAAACTTACAAGCCTCATCCTTACTCAAGATTGTGTTAGAGGTCATGGGAGTGGACATTAGCTTCAAATGTTCCATGTCAAAATTCTTCAAAATTTCGTTGGCATACTTCGCTTTACTGATGAAGATTTCATCTTCACTTTTCTTGATATGCAATCCAACAAAAAAGTTGAGCTCTCCCATCATTGACATTTCAAACTTGCTCTTCATTTGCTTATTAAACTCTTTGAAAATCCTTTCATCAGTTTCTCCAAATATGATATCATCAACATATATTTAGACAAGCAATACATATTCTTTCCTTTGATTGATGAATAGAGTTGTATCTGTTTTACCTCTTACATAGCCTTTGCTGAGTAGGAAGTTGGCTAGCCTTTCATACCAAGCACAGGTTACTTGCTTCAATCCATATAGAGCCTTCTTCAATTTGTAAACATGCTCAATGATGAGAAACCCGTATTGCTCGGGAGCGATTGGAGCCCGACCTGAACTAAGCAATGTCGGTGTTATAATAGGTTGTTCCATGCTTACACTTTCTTGTGTAACAGATGTAGGAACAATGAGTTAATTCTATTTGATCTTTTTGAGTGCCTAACTCAAGATTGCTCCCACTAACTTTCACAATTATATGCTCCTTCTCGAGGAATTGAGCAATTCTGGAAATAAGGACTTTTTATTCCTTAGGATCATAAAAGGTATAACCCATAGTCTCCTTAGGGTAACATACAGACAGACACCTGTCAAACTTAGCACCTAGCTTATTTGAATTTATCCTCTTTACGTAAGCAGGACATCACCAAACTCTCAAGTGAGAAAGAGCTAATTTCTTACCATACCACAATCTGTATGGTGTTTGATCAACTGATTTTGAGGTTACTCTGTTTAGAATATAAACCTCACTCTCAATTGCATAACCCTAAAAGGATCTACTGGGTTCTGCTTGGGTCATCATGGATCGAACTATATCTAGTAGGGTTCGATTTCTCCTTTCTGACACTCCATTGTGTTGGGGTGTATAAGGAGGTGGCCACTAGGATAAAATACCATTTTCACTTAGATAATCCTGAAACTCTTGGCTTAAGTATTCACCACCTCAATCAGATCAAAGGGTCTTGATACTTTTCCCAAGCTATTTCTCTACTTCGGTTTTGAATTCTTTAAATTTCTCAAAACTCTCAAACTTGTGCCTCATAAGGTACAGATAACCATATTACATTTAATCATTGATAAAGGTTATGAAGTAGATAAAACCCTCGTGTATCTTAACACTCATTAGACCACATACATCAGAATGTATTATTTCCAAGGTACTAGTGGCACGCTGACCCTTTCCTTTGAAAGGTTTCTTAGTCATCTTCCCCTTTAAACAAAGTTCACATGCCCCATAGGATTCCCATTCGATTGGGTCCAAGTCACCACATTTGTGTAACTTAGCTATGCGAGTCTCATTTATATGGCCTAGACGACAATGCTATGAGTATGAAGATTTCTCATTATCTAATCTCGATTTCTTAACGATATTAATATTTAGAATTTCAATTTTAGTATCTAGAACATAAATGTCATCAACAGATATTCCACAAGAATAAAGAACATTATTAC
>CATIWQ010598436.1:0-20858 GCA_949673415.1 Euphorbia schlechtendalii
AAAAAATATTTAATAATTAAATCTATAGATTTAATTCCTTAAATTTATTTTAATTGTCAACTTTATAAATTTCCAATTTTAACCCACATGCTAATTAAAACATTTATATTTTAATTTAATTCAATGAATAATATAAATAACTTTATATTATACCATTTAATTCAAATTAAGTATTTCTTGAGTTGTAAAGATTATTTAATTAAATTGACCTCATATGTTAAATAATTAATAATCACACTTTCATCATGTCTTGTAACATTACATGTACAAGAAATCCCGAATCAGTGATTCAAAGCGCATGATCCTTTGGGTCTGTCCATATGTTGGTAATGGGCTTTTACCCATAGACTGTAAGCGAATTCTAGCAAACCATTACAGCCCCCAATTAGGACAGATTACAGCCGTCTGAAAAAGATACCGAACCCAGTAGTTATCTCACAAAGTCCTTTGCCTATTGACATCGATATAATGAACAGAGGCATAGTATCGTCACCCTCTGTAGCAGTTCATAATATTTCTTGATCTAGAATGAAATGATTCTTTCAAATAAGTTCTCAACTCATTTGGACATGTCTTAATCCCTTTCATTCATCAAGTGACCAGTGATTCAATTCGATTTGCAAATCGAATGGCAATCCTATCACTTCAACACTACTACTAACATGGTCATGAAATATATTGAGCATACCCGTACTTGTAATCCAATATTTAAGGACCCGTTAGTAATATGCGACATACAACCATGTGACCTTGCTATATGGATCGGTCCAGCTCCATGTTCTCAACATGTATCTATGTTCATGATTTATTTCTCAAATAAATCAACCAACATACAAGCCTATGGTTTCATTCATTCCCATGATTAAAACAGACTTGGAATATTTATGATTTATTATCGACGGATACTCTAATCTAAATATAGCACAATATATATAATAGAAAAGATTAATGAAAATGTAACTTGTTTATTACATATTAATAACACAAGTCTAGAACTAGGGCACATCTAACAAGCATCTCTCAGTAATTTGAAAAGAATCATTCATCAAAGTCGAATGAGTTCAAATCAATAAAAACTGAGCAATGTTATAAATAATGTCTACATGAAAATTGGAAGGCAACTAGTTATTTATTATGTTGCAATAAATTAAACATGGTAAAGTAGGGAAAATAAAATTCACACTCAAAATTGCTGCAGAGCATTGGCATAGCCCCTTTCTGATGGCAAAGATAATCTCTTGTTAATAGCATGAGCACGTGATTGCGAATCGTTAGAGTCATTTTATATCATGTCTTTACTCAGATGTGTTACCAATTTCTTCCATCACTCTGATCCTCTTCTCTTTAGATTTTAACCTTCTGCCTCCTCCATCATTATCTATGGATTTCTTCTTTTTCTTCACAGAATCTTTTTCTTTAGATTTCTTCTTTCTTTTAACGGGCAGCATTCCCTCTTCTTTCTCATTATCAATCTCATTCTCTTTCTGTGCTGCCACTGGAACATCTGTTTGCATGAAAGGAACAACTTAATGTGTAGTAATGCCCAGTAATTTTGAATTGAATGGTACCAATTGCAAAAAAACATATCTCAAGAAAAAAATGAAGGCAAAATAGATGCAGCTTCAAATATGGTTGAATTTGGACTCAGTGTTCAGCTAAGCACTTTCATTACCACAACATTACAGCAGAAATTTAAGAGTCACAGTTGCTTCTAGATTATATTGACTTGACATAATATAACAAATACCGTGTATCATTTCACACATTTCTAATATTGGAATTTCAACAATATAACTGTACCAACTACCAAGCATACCATACACATTGCTCTCAAAACCAGTTTACTTGGCTACTAGAGGAAGTCAGAAAACAACAGCATAACCAAAACAAGCTCCATTTCATATACGCTGCAGCTCAGCAATTGCATTACATAATGTATGCATCAACCTGACTAATGTTTCATTTATGATGAAGAAAGAATACCAATACATTTCTACGTTCAATCCTCTATCCGGGTGGCAGTAGCCAGAAAATTATTCACTAGTAACAATTATGTACATAAGGGCTCAAGTAAAGGCAATAACTGTTCTTTATTAATCCATTTTGCACCAATATGGAAAATGGTAAAACAGTTACTCAGGACAAGAAAATTACCTCTGCTTGCAAAATTGGAATCAAAGACAACATTTGTAAGATGTTGCTTCAGGAAAACCTGACCAAGATAATATAACGTATATGGTTAGTTACTAGCTGGAGATCAAGAATATGATAAACATCAAAACCTGACTTCTCATCATCTAGAAAAATGTACAAACATACCGATGAAAGAAGTTGCCGTGTACTTACATCCCACAACCGCAAGTAGCTATCAAGACCTTAAAAAGCCATAGAAAAGCAAATTCAGCCAAGGATAAGAATTAAGAGTTGTAAATGAAGTTAGCCTGCTTTGAAGAAATACAAATACAGCACTCCTTTAACAAGTGTTTGCATAGCGTGAGAACAGATCTGATCGACTGTATAAATTACAGTTTGGGGCAAGTTTAAGCACCAGAATGCATGGAAGAGTGTAACCAATAGTGACAAGAGAGCCACATATTAACATATTCCTGGAAGAAAAAAGGTAATCAATCACACCGTGCCACATACTAACCGCAAGAACCTATCACAGGGAGCTCAGGATGCCTTGCTATGGATCTGATGCTTCCAGAGCACTTCCCTAAAAAGCATCCCAATAATTTCCCTGAAGAAAAATGACTCGTTAATAACAAAACAACATGAAAAGAAAACAGGCTTCTAAAAAAGTAAGCCAGTCATGAATCAAAATAAACGAACAAACACCAGAAAATATTGCCAATGAAAATGAAATAAACAAACAACACAGAAGATTATCCAAAGAGGAAAAATATTATCAATGAAGGTGAAAAAAAGAAAAATACAACGAACAAAGAAACTATAAGGCCCCATAAAAAATGGAATTATTTCACCACGATCAAGAATTGTTAGCATAAATTCTAAGGTCCAGATATTGTAAAGGTAGCCATGTGGCAAGGTTGTTCTTACAAGCAGGAAAATCCCTTACTCCCTGGCTGCACATGCTCATAAACTGGTCTAAAGCCCAGAAAGCCTAGGGAACAGCAGAAAAGTTGACTAAAGAAAAGCTAACAGAGAGTTGGACAACTCAATAAGTAGCTAGAGCCTATAGTTGAACAGTTGAATTGTAAACATGGACCATGTGTGGGGTATAACCAGATAATCAAATATACTAGTATTTGAAATTCAGGTTTTGAAACAATAACGCATAGTTGCATAAAATAGAAACAAACAGTATGCACATACACAATTTACACAAACCACGTATGCAAAATTACAGCTTGGCCAGTCAATAAATGACACATTATTCAGAAGGCACATCCACCGTTTCCAAATTTCATGAGCTAGGTGCAACTTAGATAGAAGATACAGGATGGTTACTACCATATTTTACCATTCAGTCTATAAGGAATTGTACATAGTCATATTATTGGATGGAATACAAAAAATTCAAATGTTTAAAAGAGAATACCAGTGAAAATATTCAATCCCGGGGTGGGATGATAACATGGCCAGCCAAATTAAAATCATAATCCCAACAAAGCCAACAGCTTAGGCAATGTGCAAGGGAATAGAGAATGAGAAACCACTTTATCTTCCATAAAATAGACAGAGTTATGCCATAAAATCAACTTGGAAAGCTCATGAAGAACCTAACTAACCAAATAAAACAGACAAACTCAAAAATAGGACTCATAGTAGGACCTACTAGTGTGGAATTGTCAGTATTCCTAATTTATTCAACAAAAGAACTTAGAGGACTCTAGACAATAGCTGATATAGCAAAGTACTTAACTAAGCACATGACCTAATTGATATTTTTATGCATCATGAAGATTCAAAATATAGTGCACGAAGTTCTTCTCATATCCTTTTTATAAATGAGATGCAAAAAGATGGATGTCTAAAATTAGAATACCTGTGCGTATGTCAAAAGAGGCCAGATCACCGGTCCCATTTCCTACATATACCGTATGGCCATCTTGATCTTCAGTCACTGCTTTGATGGGGGTCTCATGAAAATCAAATGAAATTACAGGTCTGCGTTGAGCTGAAGTATCGTACAATCGAACCTGTTGGATGATAAATTTTAGAAACATTCTCGCAAGAAGATTAACTGCTGATTGATAATATATCAGATAAATTTGTGTATTTGACTTGTGAATCAGAGAAACCTTGATGGAAATGGCTACAACTGAACATATGATAACTTTGCTAAATTTAAATTGCATTTCAATTTCTACGAACTCCTAAATATTTTCCATCGGTGGCTGCAAAATTTTAAAACATTCTAATTTGAAAGAGTTTTCTGGACACCTGAAAATTGCTGCAGCCTGAGATTTGATCCAATTTATTAGTTCTGACATGAAGACAAGTAATGATTACCTGATGACTATTTGTGCCAGCAGCAAATTTGCGGTGATCATCCTTACACAGGAATGTTGCAGATGTAAACCACGTTGGCGTAAAAATACCAAGACTGTTTTTAGGAGGCTGGAGCATGTATAGAAATTTATGAGGTCAGAAATACAATCACTGAATGTCCTATAAAAACAAGGGTTGAAAGAGGCTGAGATGGCTCACCGATTTTGCAGTCCATATTTTCGTACATTTCTCAAGATCCCACAAATTAATTTCCACTGATTTCCTGAATCATAGATTATAGATGTCATAAAATCACATCATTGTCTAGGTATAAAGTTAATCTAAGGCTTAAATGACAAAGTTACGCATCACTCACCCTCCAAACAAGGCAAAGTTTTCATTTCCATCCACTTTAGAACATAAAATACTACCAGAACCACAAACTTTCCATGTTGCAGGAGAAGCAGAATCAGCATTATCTACTGTGGAACTGTTAAAATCAACGGACCTAATGCCTGCATTTCCTTTTGTTGTACATGTAAGCAAACGGCATGACCTATAAATAACATTGCAACAAAAATCAGTATTCACAGAGTGTTAGACCCTGAATTTCATATTAACCAGCTCTCAAAGGTAAATTGTATCAATACCCAGACGATCTCTGTGTTCTAAATAAATGAAGCCCAACAATGGCATCATCTTCAGGAGAAACATCAGGATCACCAACATTGGAAATTGAAGCATGAGCTTCCCCATTAAGTGGATTGAGAACCTCAATCTGTAAAACACTTAAGACACAGTAAGTATACTAGCAGACAACAACAAAAAAATCCACAATCAATTTTTTTAACAAAGAGCAGCTCACCTCACCATTTTTTCTTCCAACAGTTAAAACCTACTCAAAATATAATCCCAAACAGCGTTAAACAGCAAACAAATCAATAATTAGCTAAAACTTACAGAACCAAAAGAAGTGTAGCAAAAACAGCGGCTTACAGGGTTTTTCTTGCTGTCATCAATGGAAACAGCAAGCACACATCGCGAAGCTTCTGGATTACCCCATCTCTCTACTACCTGAGGGATTCCACGATCTCCACGAGACTCGATCACTAAAAGGAACGTCAATGTCAACAAAAGTAACAAAGAAAGCATGGAATGGAATAATCAATGAGAAATATGACCTTTGATGAAACCAAGGGAGTCGAAAGTTAGGGCTCTAATCGGAGGGCAGCCGGGACTCTCAACGGTGGTTGTTCGCGGCATAGCTACAGACTGCGGAGCCGCTACACTTGAACTACAGAAACAATTGATGCAGGGCGAAGTCCATGGAGGGTTTATTACAAAGTAACGGTGGGTACTGGGCACACGATTTTTTCCCAAAAAAAGTCAAAATCATATTTACGCCCCTAAACTTTTAACTCTTTTGTTTCCGAAGGTTTATAATTTATTTATCTAATAGGCACATTAACCACTAAATTTTGAATTTAAAGGACTTAAGTGATTTTTTGTTTGCATAAATAGGATGAAATACCTGATATTTCATTTCGTTCTAATTTATTTCATTTATGCACCAAACATTATCTTGTAGCTTAGTTGATTGATAGCTAAATTTGAAGGTTTGACTGCATACATATAAAATAAAAGACTTGTAATCTATGATAAAAAGGAAACTTGAATGTTTCCTTAGTGGTTGTAAAATTTAAATTTTTATTGTAACTAGAAGAAAAATTGTTCTCAAGTTTTATATTTTTTTTCCTTTAAAACATTTTATCTATAACATGTGAACTTTTTAATATTTGGATTCACACATATTGAAACTATTTAATTATCTAAGTTCATGGTTTTGAGGTCCAAAACTAATCATCGAACTGATTAAAAGAGTTGGTTGTGGATTTAAGATTTCACGGTATCAAATCAATGATCAAATTTAATTTTCTTAAAACATGTTAAAATATTAATATTTTTCATAATTTGTTATCAGACATATAATGATATAGTCGAAAACTAAAGTGACACACTTTGTATACTTTACATAGGATTTCATTTTATAGCTTAAATGACTTCCGTCATTTGCATAATTTTTATAAAATATTCATATCTTTTTTCATGTTGTCATCTTTTATATTTTATGTTTTTTTATTTCATGTACTGATAAAGAAATATTAATTTCTTATATATGCGATTTTAGAAATTTTCTAATTTATTTTTTATCTAAAAAATGCATATTAATTGATATTCTTTCTATATTTTCACTGAGTTTACTTGATTTCGAATTTGTATTGAAGATGTTGATCTTTTCATTATCAAGAAGAAAGGAAAAAAAACATGAAAGAAATGGAAAAATTAATAATGGAATACACAATCAGAGGCATATTGGAATGAAAAAAACATGGCTATGAATCGGAGAGTGGGAAAGCTGGAAAGTGAGCAGGAAAGGTGACGTGACATTGAAGAGTTATTACGTGGATTTCATTTTCTTTTATCTATTAAAAATAAAATAATTTTAAACTAGCTATAGAAATTTTACTAAAATACATTTAAAATTGCCCTATTATCATTTTTCGTGAACTTATGAAAATGTACATAAAATTTTTTTTATTAATGCTTTTATACGAAGAAAGTGTTACATAATATTTTTGTGTAAAAATGTTTTCAAAATTATGTTTTTTATGGTCTGGTATTACTTATACCAGGCATAAGGCATTCAAGCGATGATTTTTTGCGAGTATTTTAATAGTAATTTCGGAACATAATAAAAAATAAGTTGTATAAAGATCTTATACCACACGCATACCATGTATAAAAGACGATTTTATACCGGAGATCTTATACCGGGTATTAAGATCAAACTGTAAGAAACATTATTTTGAAACACTTTTCATACGAAATTAAAAGTAATAAAAAAATTATATATATAAATATGACATTTTTACATGTAATAGCAAAATAAATATTAGACTTGATTGTAATTCCCTTTTACTTTTTTTAATTAATTGCTTAATATTTCCATTAAATGTAACAAATCCATCTCTAATTATCGAAAACTCAGCCAATCAAAACGTGAGAAAATAATCGCATGTAGGTCAAAATTCGACCACTCTTAACTAAATAAAAACATCATTCACTATTATTTTATTTGAGATTGATAATTTAAAATTTAAAATTTTACTTATACGAGTGTTTACACCACCAACCTTTTCACTATTTTTAATAAAAAAAATATTATTATTTGCCACCACACAAATTGTACTGTTAGAGTATATGATTGGGAATTTTGACATTTATGGTATAATAAATAAACTGATTCTGTGTCTTTCTTGTAGCTCTGCTTTCAACAATGGCGGAATCTGCTTCTTGTATTGATCCTCTCTCTGGTTTTTGCTCCAAAACAAAAACGTTTCACAGCTTAAGGCCACCCACTCCCCTTCCTCCTCTCAATCAACCTCTTTCCGTTTCTCAATTCGCCATTTCTCTCCTCCTCTCCTCACCCTCCGCATCCGCCGGCACTTTCCTTGTCAATTCCACCACCGGCGAATCTCTTACCTATTCTCAGTTTCTCACTCAGACTCGATCTCTCTCCCTCGCTCTTAAATCTCGTTTCTCTCTATATAATAATGATGTCGCTTTCATCCTCTGCCCCACGTCTCTTCAGGTTCCGATTGTTTACTTTTCCCTCCTTTTCCTCGGCGTTACTGTTTCTCCGGCGAATCCTCTTAGCTCCGATTCCGAGGTTGGCCACCAGGTTCAGCTTTCCAAGCCGAAGATCGCCTTTGCCACCTCCGAAACAGCTCATAAACTCCCCTCGCTTCCTCTCGGGACCATCCTGATTGACTCGCCGGAGTTTCTCTCCATGTTGAACGAATCTAACGCCGCCGAAATTGGCGGAACCGTTGAGGTGAATCAATCCGACACTGCTGCTATTCTGTACTCGTCAGGAACGACGGGAAAAGTGAAAGGCGTGTGTGTATCGCACCGGAATTTGATTGCGTTAATAGCAGGATACGATAACAGCCGTACTACCGAAGATCGGAGAGTAACATTCTTCACGGTGCCGCTGTTTCATGTGTTTGGTTTCTTTATGTTGATTAGAGCTGCTGCCATGGGAGAAACAGTTGTTTTAATGGAAAGGTTTGATTTCGAAGGAATGTTGAAAGCTGTAGAGAGGTACAAGGTGAATTTGATCCCGGTGTCACCTCCACTGATTGTGGCTATGGTGAAATCGGATTTGACCAAAAAATATGATTTGAGTTCTTTATTGTATTTGGGATGCGGTGGTGCTCCTCTTGGCAAGGACGTCGCTGATAAATTCAAAGAAAAATTCCCCCATATTGAAATTTCCCAGGTACATATACGTAACTGCCATTGAAGCACCTCCAATATTTAGCTTGCGCATGTCCATTGGTATTGTAAACCTGAATACTGGTTGGTGCTTATTCTTGGTTTATACTAATAATGTATAATGGTATTATATAAGAGTTACTAGAATGAAAATCGATGTTTTAGCTGATGAAATTGATTAACATTGCAATAGGGTTATGGGATGACTGAGACAGGAGGCGGGGCGGCAAGAACAATAACAGATGAAGAAATCCAGCAGCGGGGATCTGTTGGACGATTAGATGCAGACATGGAAGCCAAGATTGTTGATCCTTCAACTGGACAGCCCTTGCCTCCTGGCCAGAGAGGCGAGCTATGGTTGCAAGGACCAACTATCATGAAAGGTAACAACTTATTCACATCTTTTCGCGCTTTCATCATACATTGATACTCGGTTTGATAGTCTTATTGCAGGTTATGTAGGAGATGAGAAGGCCACTGCTGAAACCTTCGATTCGGAGGGCTGGTTAAAGACGGGTGATATTTGTTACTTTGATTCTAACGGGTTCCTCTATATCGTTGATAGATTAAAGGAACTGATAAAATATAAGGCATACCAGGTGACTTGATAATCACCCCAATTCTTCTGATCCTTTTATTTTTCATGCATTATGAAGATAGCATAAAGTAGACTTGATAACTTGCAGGTGCCACCAGCTGAACTGGAGCACATACTTCATTCTAATCCCGAAATCGAGGACGCTGCTGTAGTCCCGTAAGTGGCTGGTCTTTTCATCTGTTTCGGCTTATTACATTATGATTTTATTCATTCTTTATAATTTCCTGACCTTAATACATCTTGGAAGTTAAGAAAAGAGCTCTGTTGTATTCTGATGGGCATAAAGTCGAATTTAACGTTACAAAATGTAATTTACAGGACTTATAGAAGAGGTAGAAATTTATTCTGAATTGCATTTATGTACTAGCAGGTATCCTGATGAAGAGGCAGGACAAATTCCCATGGCCTATGTAGTGAGGAAACCAGGACACAATCTTACAGAGGCTCAAGTTATGGATTTCGTCGCAAAACGAGTATGCGTCGCATTTATCTCATAAACCTTTAGTTTGCTTTCATTTTTGCGCAAAAAAAGTTAGAAAAAATGGGATGTTCTTATTGATAATGCAGGTTGCACCGTACAAGAAGATAAGGAGGGTAGCATTTATCAATTCTATTCCCAAAAATCCGGCTGGAAAAATCCTGAGAAGGGAGCTAGTTAGTCATGCCCTCTCTTCTGCATCCAAATTATAATTATTTTGCTCTAATAAAACACAATGAAACTAAGCCATATCTATGGCATTTTTTTGGACACCATAGGCTTTTGTTTTGACTTTTGAGTTATCAACACAACTAAGTTAATTTTGTAATGGACATAATTTGTGTTATTGAAGATGGTTTGTGTATGGCTCTTAAAGCTAATGATACATGAGAAATTACTGTACCTCCTTGTTAACACACCATTTGTCACAATTCGCAAACTATCATCAAATACAAGTCTTACTTCTGTTTGAAATTATTTTCCCGTACTGTTTTTTCAAAAAGTTTCATTTCAATGGAAAACAATTCCTAACTATTTAATATTAAGAGTTAAAATATTCTGCTCAATGTTAAAATATGTTATTTTATTAAAACTTTGTAAGTGGAACTTTTCGTGATAATGACTCTGAAAGCAGTTTCAAACAGACCTAAGGAGTTCACTCAAACAAAATGGATCAGACATCAGAGGTAAATATATAAATTACTCCACCGTCTACTAAATATTGATTTTTTAAAGAGATTTTGATTTCTTTTTTCAATTATCATTTTGTATTTTCAATGTGATTTTTCTCTAAACTTTTTATTCCTACTCTTATTATAAAATAAACATATTTCAATCTCCAATAATAAGATGAGAAGATTATAAAATTAATATTTAAACATTAGAAAATTGTTTTTATTGAGTATACAAATGAAGTCTTGAAAATAGTTGAAACATTTATGAAAGGGTAAATTAATAAATTATTTCATTCAGTTAATTGTTACCTTAAAAATTATGAATTAGTTAAAACTATGATAATAAGAAAGGAGTCACATGTAAAACTATACACAATGACTGCCAACTTTCAAATCAGAAGCAATCAATGGCTCTATTAATTGTTCACCCTGAAATGTCAAAATGGCTATATACGAAGTTTCGTAATCATAAAAGTTGAATTGATCAACGAATTTCTCGTAAGTTGTTGTCAAATTTCATTATCAAGAAAAGTCATAATGCCACGTAACTGAATCCCTGAAACAGAGTACCTGAATTGAGCCGCCGTTATATAATTTTCATCCCAAGTATGAATAATCATCAAGAACCTTCACATGCAGCAAACATTATTTGATACACTAAATCATGCATAATCAGTGACGAGAATCCTAATTCATTCATTTTCCAATTTAAAAAAAATATATAATTTCAGTAATTACAAAGTCATTTTACAAAAACCTTTAATTTAATAAATTTTTAATGCACCTAATTTTAACTCAGTCCAATTCAAAAAGTCTTAATTCAATTAATACTATGGAATTTTCCACTTCAACTCTTCTAAAGACGGGAAGACAAAAGTTTTATTGAATAATCAAATGAAGGGAGAACAACTAATGGGCAAGAGGAAAATGCCAATCACGTCATTATTCTTTGATTTCACCGGAGAGTGATCTAATTGTGCTAAAAATTTCATTGTCTTCTTGAATTTTTAAAGTTATCGGTAGCTATCTTAACTTTAAAAAATATAATGATTTTCTCTTTAAACATCACGTGTCGATTTCTGATTGAAGAGAAAAAAAATAAAAAATGACATATTTAAAAAATCAAACCAATTAAATTGACACGTAGTATTCAAAGCAAAGTAGTGCAATTTTTAAAAATTAATATAATTACAAAATTATTTTAAAAATTGGGAGGCATCAGATTTTTTTTTTGATAATTTAGGTCACGGGATCATTTTTTTATTTGCTTTTATGCACAAAATACATATTTATAATATTAGAGGAGGTGTCGATACCCTACTGGTTGCCGAAAAGTCTCTGTACAAAGACATAATTAATATATCTGTTAAATTTCACCAGATATAAAATCTCAATTTCAATACACAAATTTAGGAGAAAAGTATAATTGCATCATCAAGTTAAATCATTTTTCAAATTTATAAATTTCAATCAATCTTAAGTACTAATTCAATTTTAATAGCTGAGATTTAATTTCAATATGAATGTTAGAGACAATAAAATTTCAATTTCAATCATTAAAGTTGAATGAATAGTTGAGATTCACTAAAGTTTGTGAACATATTATTTACCAACTTTAAAAAATAGTTATCCGAAGTGGCTTACGTAAAAACTCCATTCTCTAGATAGAGAAAATCCAAAAATTGACTATAAATTCCAGAGAAATAAATTGATGGAACCAAACCATTCAAATAAATTTAGACATAAGAGAAGGCGTGTGTATATCTCATCGGAATTTGATTGCGTTGGTAGCAGCGTATGATAACAGCCGTAGAGCGGTTAAAATCGTAGCTCCGAAAGTAACATTATTTACCGTGCCGCTGTTCCATGCTCCTCTTGGCAAGGATGTTTTGCTGATAAGTTCAAACAAAAATTCCCTCGTATTGGAATTTAGACCTACCTGTTGGCTGGCCCTAAAGTCCAAAATTATAAAATTTTATGAATTGAGTTTAATATTGAACAACTACTCAAGTCGGGTTCGATAATTAAAATAATATATCTATGCATATAATTTTTTATTAAATACTGTTTTGTTTTGAATATTTTGATTTTATTCTATGATAATTTCAATTTAAATACAATAAATGCTATTATATATTGTAGCACTAAATATGTAAATATATGTAATAATTAGACATATCTGTTTAGAGTTTAGCGTTTATGTAGATTCATCTTTTTCAAAATTTAAAAGAAAATTTATTACGAGTCTGGCTTTGAAATCACCGTGTAAACCCAGCACGAACCTGGTCTAAGCCTGATATTTTAAAATGTAGGTAGATCCGAAACTTGGGTTGATATTTTTATTGAAAACCCCAACTAAACCCGGATGAACAGGACTATACCCAATGAAGCAGGTTTAGTTTTTAGCTTTTCTTGATTAATAGGATGTAGTTGACATTATTGTTGGTGTCATAAGCAATTGGTGCATTATTGATGACAACAGCAAGCCCAATAAGCTATAGATGTACTGATAATGTACAATGCTGCAGTATAAGAGTTACTACAATGAAAAGAGCATGCAGATTGATTAACAATGCAATAGGGGTATGGGATGACTGAGACAGGAGGCGGGGCGGCAAGGACATTAACATATGAAGAAATACAGCAGGATGGATCTGTTGGACGGTTAGATACAGATATGGAAGCCAAAATTGTCGATCCTTCAACTCGAGAGGCCTTGCCTCCTGGCCAGAGGGGCGAGCTATGGTTGCGAGCACCAACTATTGTATTCACATCTTTTCGCGCTTTGATCATATATTGATACTCGGTTTGATGCTGTTGTTATTGCAGGTTATGTAGGAGATGAGAAGGCGACTGTTGAAACCTTAGATTCGTAGGGGTGGTTAAAAAGGGGTGATATTTGTTATTTTGATTCTAATGGGTTCCTCTATATCGTTGATAGATTAAAGGAACTGATTAAATACAAGGCATATCAGGTGACTTCTGATCCTTCTAATTTTCATGCAATATGAATATAGCATGATATGTATACTTGATAGCTTGCAGGTGCCTCCAGCTGAGCTGGAACAAATACTTCATTTCAATCTCGAAATTGAGGACGCCGCTGTTGTCCCGTACGTATAATAATGTCGTTGAAGAGGTAGAAATAGATTCTGAAATGCATTGTAGTGAAGAAATCGGGATGTAATATTACAGAGGCTCAGTTTATGGATTTCGTTGCAAAACGAGCATGCTTCACATTTATAGCGTAAATCTTTTGTTTGCTTTTGTTCAACCTAAAAAAAATTAGACTGTGTGATATTATTATTGATAATGTAGGTTGCACCATACAAGAATCTAAGGAGAGTAGCATTCATCAATTCCATTCCAAAAAATCCAGCTGGAAAAATCCCGAGAAGGGAGCTAGTCAGTCATGCTCTCCCTTCTTCTACGTCCAAATTATGGTCCACTAGCTCGTACAACTCAATATGAAAATACCCTTCTACTTTAACAGGCTTTTGGTTCGTTTGATTTCACGTAAGATTTATCAACACAACAAGTTTATGTTGTAACACATAATTTGTGTTCAATCATGTAAAGTACTGAAGATGGCCTGTGTATGTGATACAAGAGAAATGCCACCCCCTCAACTTAGCTGAAAAATTAAGTACCCTCCTCAACTTTCAAAAACACCCATTAACTTCTTAACTTACAAAAGTGCACCAGTTGACCCCTTTCCGATTCTCCAAAAAGTGATTCAAATCTTTACAATGGAAAAACATATTGTTCATAGTAAAACATTAGTAGCAAGTGTGATTCTATCAATAGCTTCCTCAATGTATTTTTATTTAGGCGGATTACATCCCTTGAACTTGTCTCTTAACACCCATTTACCCCTGGATTTTTAAAAGTTTCAAATTATCCCTTGTACTTGCAACAAGTTCCAAATAACCGTGAACTTATAAAAGTGAATTCATTTGCCCCCTAAATGCCACGTGTCAGATTTTGATTGTTTTGAACTTCCAAAGATGTCATTTTTGTCAATCTCCCAAGATATAGGCAGAGGGGGGCATGATATTGCACACAGGGTTCAAACTCCACTGAGGGACGAATATACTCTAGGGCGCAAGGTTCAAAACTACGCCCTCGATTTACATTACGAATTACATATTTATAGTTACTCTAGGGCATAAGCGTCTACCATTTTCTTAAAGCTTAATTTAACTCTCAAACATACCTTCATCATCTGATAAACTGGAAGACTTCGTACCGTTTACGACCGGTTGATCTGATATTTCACCTAAATTGCTTAAAAAGCTGTAATCAAGGTCATCATCGTCATCATCATGTTTGTCAAAGAGATCTATGGTTGAATCTTCTTCAACAGGGTCGGGTTTCGCATCCTTGGCACGAGCTTCCCTTTCCTTCTTCTGCTTGATGGCATCTTCGTAAGACATTTCGTACCAAACCGTGCCATTCCCCACAATAGACTTGTTGTGAGCATCTGTCATCCTCTCTTGTTTACTCTTTTCCGAGGTTTTAGGTTCTCCCCAGTAGTCATATTGGTATAACGGGTCGTCTGGGTCGTATTGATCCTTCCCAAAGAAGCTATCTGGTTTGTACCTTCCTGGCTCGTCCAATGGCAACCCAAGGGCTTGGCGGCTGCATGAAAATACCAATGTTCAACCAAGTGAACATATGCAAACCATTTAACTAAATTAATACAGATTGCATACCAGCTTATATCTCTTAACAAAGCTTCTCTTTCTTCGAATGATCTACGCCAATGCACCAAGTCATACTCATCCATCTCGATATTTCTCCTCAGTTTGTCGATTTTGTATTTTTCTCCTCTTTCTTTTGCTTCCAGCCTTAGTTTATTATGATGCTGCATGCATGAAGATGACAAAAACATACCAGTAATGAGTTAAGACCTACTCTCAAGAGCCAATTTGTCGCACATACAAAGCCTGGTTAAATAATCGCAAATTCAAGTAATGAATGCAGAAAAAGGATGAGGTAGCATGCTGGCCAAATTTACTAATACACCACATTTCACAAAATTTTACTAGCGGAGCCATAAGATAAGACATGGAAATCCAGTGAACAAAGACACAAGAAAACAATAGCTTACCATTCTTTCTGCTAAAGCTGCTTCCATGTCGAGTTCTTTAACACTTTGTTTCTGCCAAAGAACAGAAGAGAGCATTAAAAGAGTTCAAGGTGTTCTAAAACTTCTAATTGATTCATTGTCCTGACAAAAGTACCGACCACAATCATTTTTGGCAATTTGGTTTTCTTGTAATAAGCTTCTGTGTATTCAACACTGTTCTGATCATCCAACTCTTCATCATCAGTTAGTTCTGTAAGTTTCTTATCCTTGTACTTCTCGGGGTTAGCCTCCCAATCATCCAAAATCATTTGCTCAGCAACATGGATTTGCCACAACTGTTAAAAAGAATAATATCGATAATAAATTAAACAACAGCTCACTGAAAAAGGGTTCAAGCTGTGCATTGCATTGGATATCAGCTGCACTATGTATGATACAGACCTTCTCAACATACGGATGATTTGACAAAAGAGGATCTTCTTCGGCTTTTGTTTCCGGAAATTTCCTGGGAACTGGGGCCCTTCGACATTCTCGCTGCAAAAAAGTGACCGACTTAATATATAATAAAAACAAGAGAAAAAATGAAGGAGATGAAACAATATTTTTTAGACCATGCCAAATCCGTTCTCTAAATATACAAGTCGACACAGGTGAGTTCAACTAAATCATAATCCTTAACTTAAGTTGACAAATTACGAGTTGGAAAAAAAAAACAAGGTCAACAGATCATTTGTCACCTGTTGGAACTTCAGCCCATAACAAATAAATGCTCAAATAATTATTAGAGGCGCAAGGGGGCCAGGCCCGCTCGAAGGCAAGGTACAAGACCCCGCGCCCTGTCGCCTCTAACACTATTCCATTGATCTAGAGAATTACGTAGATTGTAGAGTGAAAGGAGAACGAGAACAAGAAATAAAATTATAATGATCAAATCAAAAGAACTATGGTATGAATCTGCAAAACTTACCCACAGCTCCTCTGGATTGGCATCGTCATCTCGATGAAATATTGGTGGAAATTCAAATTTGTTGAAACTGAAAAAATAAAAAAAGGAGTAGCAAATTAAGTTTTGAATGGATATTCTATGTCGGCACAGGGTTACGAATATAATAATATTTTTTAACTCTTTTCTCTATCCTATTATTTGTTTTCACAGTTGACATTCTCTATACAATGAACATGATGTGGTGATTTTTCCTGCTAGCAGACAGCAATCAACCACAAGTAACCAACATTCTCAAGCCATAAGCATAAACATATATGTGAGAAGTGTTTGATATTAGTCAAAAAAAAAAAAAGAACTTGATAAAAGAAAAGAAAACACATACACAAGATGATCTATGTTAGGCCACACAAAACGCATTTCAATAGGAAATCTGAAAAGGTAAGGATCTCTCTTTGCCTGCAAAACAATTGAACTGGTCAACAAGGATAAATCAAGTATAAAAGGAAAATACATTTAAAACATTATATAAGAGCCCAATTAGCAAGTGTCGTAAAAATATGATGCTCACCAGAATTTCAACAATGACATGCATACCAACTTTAATGTGATGACGGAGCCAAAACCAATCATTACCTCTGATAGGAACCCACCTAAAACACGAAACATTGAACTCAGGCTGTTGAACTTCTGAATTCATTGATATTCAGAACTTATTAGAGATGAATAAATAACAAGGCATATTTTAGGAAGCAGAAGAAAATATAGATTCTTTTATCTATAATCTCATTCGTAGTACAATTCTGAAAGACAAACAAATGTAATGATATTCACCCATCATGCACGCCACCAATATCAACAAAGGCTCCTTGATACAAGTGTATAGTGGTTACTTTTCCCTCGCAGATCTGCGTAAAAGTTACCCAAATGTCCAGTAGTCAGTATATGTACATATTAGAATGCATATGCACGTAATAAATGCAAGGAATGCTTATGCTCATCCTGTAGATCACTTTCATTAAGGACTAGTCTAAAATTTAAACCATGGACCAGTAAATTCGAAGAAAGAGAACCGATCTCACATCCATTTGAATGTTTATAGCATAAATAGAAAGGTATAGAATTGAAATATTTCGAAGAGAATCAGAATCGTGATTCACCTGCCCGGGATAATAAAACGGAAGCTCATACTGCAAAAAGCAACAGAGACTACAGTTATTAATCTACACAAATAATCATAGAGGCAAAATTAAGAAAAATTAGGGATTGATTCTACCATGCCCTCTTTGTAATCTTTCCCTCTTTTCCTTCTACCAGGATAATAATCTTGGTCAAGCTGTATTGGCACAAAATATGCATGTTAGTCAAGTTAACAGAGACAGTCTAATGTGAGCATATAGATCCTTAGTACCTTGTAAGACTCTTCTTCTAATCTATCCTTATTTGCAGCAACCCACTCGTTATACTGTTTCAAAAACACATTATATCTCTCATAAGACATTCCATCAATGTCAGTCTTTTCCTGACTGTCTAGTTTCTCGATATCTACTCTCTCAGACTGCAACTTATGAGCTTCCCTAATAAACTCCAGCTCCTTCCTATCCACCTCCCAGTCTCTAGGCGGCCAATCTCTCGGCGGAACGAGCCTCAGAACCAACGGCGCCGTCCACGGCGTCTCGAGCGGTGGAGGAATCTCTCCCTTATAATCAAACTGTTTCTGATACCACTCGTCTTCGGTCAATCCCATTTCTTTCATCTTCTGAAGCCGATATTTAGGGGAAAGCATCCTGAAAGCCTCAAGAGCTTCAGGGGATTGAAGAGGAACCTCTTGGCCTTCGTTGAGGGATTTGCGAGCGAAATCAGCTTCAGGAGTCAAAACTTCCTCCCAGGGAGCCCAGCCACGCTCGATCCAATTCTTACGACGCCATTCCTCCTCTTTCCGGTCGTCTCTGGGGCCGAAATTCTGGTCGAAGGTCTCGTCCACCGGGAATTCGTCGGCGCTGAAGGAATTCACAGCAGTCGAGGTGGAGAGAGGGAGGGGAAACAGGGGTTTGTGCCATGATAGGCGGTGGGGAGAGTATGAATGGCGGATTGATGATGAAGGGTTCAAGGGTTTAGGGAGGGAAAAGTGACAAGTCTGTAGAACTTGCATTTCTTGCTTTGTTATCTTTTTAGCTCAATGGATAAACTTCTCTTCAAATGCAGCGGGAATTTAATAAATAACTATTCGATCCCGGAAATCATTTATAATTTCCGAGCTTTCTTATACCACTTATAATCAGATTTTTTTGAGTAACAGTCTGATCCGAGCACCGGATTTGATTTTTACATAAACATGTTGTTAGTCCAAACGGAAAATAATATTTTTTAATTATTATATATTGCGTATGATACTTTAGATTATTATGGATTTATATTTTAGCATATTAGATTTTAAGTCTTTAATACTATTATTAGTCATTCAAGTACATAATGTAATTAGATTTATACTTATTTGTCACTCAAAAATTTACAATACAAAATTATTATGAATAGTGAACCGGAATAAATATTAAACTGAACCATACCGAAGTCATATTAGGCCAATCCAGATTTATATTATTGTTTTTTATAAAAAGCATGTTCTGACATGCCCGATTGGACGAGGAAATAAAAGATAATAAAAGGCATAAAATTGATATTTGCCCTCGTCATAAACACCGATAACAAGCAACTATACAAAGCTCGCCCACACATACATCGAGGAAGAATTTCCTCAAGATCTCACTTTTTCTTCATTTAATTCCATTCAACCAATCAACAATCCCACAAACTTTTTAAAAAGGATATTCCTCCGTTCTATTTTTGGAGTCCTCTTATACATTTCACATTTTTTAATAAAACAATTATTAAAGGTATGCAAGTACTAATCTACACTTAATGTCTTAATTTTTTTTATAACAAGCTGTGCATTTAATACTATGAAAATAACAAGAGTAAATAAGGGTATAAATGGAAGAAAGATTGAAAAAATATGAAATTTTAAAATGAACTATTATTTTGAGTCTTCATATTTTAGCTAAATGAACTACTAAAAAAGCGGAGACAATATTACTTTAATTTAGTAAAATTATAAAATAAAATTGTGCTATCAGTTTGGGTAAATTTGTATAGTGGGGACAAATACGATTCCCGTTGCTAAGAGTTTTTACATGTTTATTCTGAACTAGAAAATACTATGGTTATGAAATCCGGTTCGACTCCTCATATCAGTGAAGGAATGTGGTCAAGGGTTGGCGGGTTAATAAGGATTGAATTAAGATTCAACCGTTTAGAATTAGACCTGTTCGCGGGCCGGACACTTATTTTTTTCAATAACCCGCCCCGAGCCTGAGCTCGTCAAACCTCGAATTTTATGAGTCAGACTTGGTTTTTATATAAATACCCAAGCCCGGTTGGAACCCGGCTCGACGAAAAATTTTATTTATTTTATTATATATTTATACATTAAATTTATAACTATTTTAAAATTTTATATACTATTAAATGTGATAAATTTTACCAAATATTAAAGATTTTAAGTAAACAATGCAATTTTGTTTAAAATTTAAATATATTTTGGTTTATTTTATATTTTTTCTATTTAATTCAATAAAAATGTTTATAACAAAAAAAATATTCACGGGCCCGGGCCGGGCTTGGGAATTACCTTGTAAACCCGGCCCGAGCTCAAAATTCTAAAGTTAGGGCTCGGGTTAATATTTTTATTAAAAAGTCCAGCCCAACACTACTACATAATTTCACAATTGCAATGCTCAAATGCAACGGTTTTGGCTATTACAACAACAAAATGCAACACTTGAGGTTAATGCAATGCCAAGATGCAATGGTAGATGATAATGTAATGCCTATTTGCAATGGTTGTCACTGATGTAATATTATTGCAACGGTTAGCTTTATTGCTATGCTAAAATAAGCTATTGCAATGGGTATTTTATTTTGTCTATTTTGACTATTGTAACGGTAAAGATATTGCAGCGGTTTATAACTTTAATATACCAATTTCTGTAGCTATTACTTCCCACTTGAATATTTTCAATAGTCATTGAACATTCTCGAAAAGACCTAATTCATCAAAATAAGTCGATCCTTATCTCTCCCCCTCTGAAAACCCTCACTCTGCAAATTTCGAACCCAGCCTCTCTGTTCTCCTTCTCTAACTCTCCCTCTCTTCCAAATGTTCATAACCTAAAATCACGAACTCTTGTTTTGATATTGAAAACCTAAAAATTACAGAATCT
>CATIWQ010598466.1:0-18196 GCA_949673415.1 Euphorbia schlechtendalii
ATAAGTCTATTCCTTCTTGGTCAATGTGTAGCGACCTTGTGAAGCACTTTTTGTTTTTTCATCAAGGCTATCATTAATATGCTAGGATGTCATGTTCCCTTTCCACTTTGAGATATGACATGATTTTCTTTTGATAAAAAAAAACTGGAATTGTGATTTTAATATTTAGTTGATCTCAAACAGCTTGTTTCAGTTTGTTTGTGTAGTTCCCATACTTAACAGTTCCTTTCCCTCTTCCTTTATCATGATGTATTATTCCAAGTAACCGAAATGTAAAATTCCATCTGGAATCTGTAATTTTCGCTTAATCCTACCTGCTATCTATCAGAGGCATATTGTAGCTCTGAGACTCACATTTTTATTGTTGTCCTTGCTCATATGGTTGCAACTTGTAAAATAGTGGAATTTTGCACACACCTGCAGGGGTATCTTTTTCTTAGTAAAAGATCTTTTCTGTAAGATTTGGAACTCTTATGTGAATATGAAACTTAAGTTTTGATCATGAATCGTGGATTGTTGATCAATATCCTTCTTAACCCTCTAATCGCTGTGCAGTTTACTTGGAAAGTATATATGCTTGCAATTTAACAAAACAGCGATCTAGCTGATTGTGCTTTTCTTGTGCATGTGTATTTTCCATGATTAATACATATGTGTATTTTCTTTTAAGTTTAGTAGCTATAGGTTACTTTCTTCATATATATAAAATGTCAAAAGAATACCCTGGTTGCTGACTTTATATTTATGATATCCAGTCCAGATGGAAAGTTTCTTGTATTTAAAAGGGTTCAGTTGATTATTCAGCAACAAATTAACTTCACAAAATTGAATGACCTATTGATGAACAATTCAGTTCACCTATAAAAATTGTAGATATGGTGAGTTCTTCAGTTGTTATAATTTCCTTTGGAATACTTGTGCTTCTAGGATAAGTACCTTTTCTTAGCTTACAAGACAAAATAATAAAACTCAGAAAATTGTATGTGGCCTGTACTTTCCCAATTTTATTTCATATGGGATGAATTAGTTATTGTACAATTTGCTTATTATGATGATTAATTAGTTGTGCACACACGTCTTTGGAGGGTGGCAATTTGCAGTCTAAAGCTAATTTGCCACCACTTTTTAACTCGTTAGTTCCATTTTTTCTATAGGAAATGATGTTTTCTGGTTCTTACCGGTGAATTGTCCATTTTGTTGAAATATCAATTAGCGCTCTTAAAAGGAAATGGAAATAAACAATTTCAAAGGAAAACTCTTTACTAGTACTTTCATTTTCATCATTGAACAACCAGTAGCGTAGCCTAGTGCTTGTCTGAATTTGTGGTCCTATAGGTTGCAGGTTTGAGTCACATGGAGGATGGGGCGAGGTGGGGAGTTGTCTTTGTATTTAATTTAAGTGCATTTCAAAAATTTTAAAAAATACTTGTAGTTTAGGCTTCATGCTCAAGTTTTCTAATGTAGTCATATGCATTCATTTAGTTGGCTTCAAGCTTAGAGATGGAGAAAAAAAATACCAAGTGTTTTATTCGTGTCATCTTTGCAGATTCCAGTTGTGCAGTGCGCAGAGGATGGTTGTTTCCCTGGACTTTTCGGGGATTCCAAAAAATCCATGGCTTTCGGATGGATGCTCAGTCATTATAGCTTCAGTGCGGCATGGCAGTCAAGTTTTACTTGCTGTCAACATTTTAAGGTAAATTCTTAGTCGTTGTCTTTTCATAATTGATGGTCTTCTACAATTTTGTGCCACACAACAACCTCTTATCATCATTAAATTACAGTGGGGATGTGAAACGAATAGTCCTAGCAGCTCAAAATTTTCATGGAATCTTCTTTGTCTTAGTGGAAAAAACATTATTGCTGGTAAAGCCGATGTTGATATCTACCAATGATCTAGATTTACTTAAGTGAACAAATTTTGATAAAACCAAATTTCGATTCATTTTTATGTCAGTGTCTGGCAGCAGTCCAGTAGAATTTACTGGCATCAAGTATGTTATGTGGATCTGAAAAGTTGCTTCCTAGCCACATGGAGCTGGTTGGATGTTTCTAGCCCAGTGTTCCAACACTCCGAGAATGTATGTATTACTAGCTGCCACATGATTTACTGCACACTTAAAACGTTTCATTTTCATGATGATAGAACTCCTTTTTAGGTTAGTTTCCTTCTCTCTTCTCGTCAGTTCGATATAGCAAAGATTCTAGTCAAAGATGTTTCAAGTTGCCTTACAAAAGGAATTGTCTATACTTGAGTCAACATATCAACTAATTGACAAAATGTAGACTTGATGCTCCTAATTGCTCTTTTTTGTAATTAGCATTTAAGGTTGCATTTTCTAATTGCTCCTAATTGTTCTGATGATAGCAAGCTCCCATTAATAGACCGCCGAATTCCTTCCCGAAATAGCTACATGTCACTTATATATTGGGTCTTTAATTGTCCATATTTCGTAGCAAGTCTCCCATTTCACATATTGAAAGCTGAAAAGATACTCTAGCTTACTTTTTCTAGCTTGGAATATGAAAATGAATTCTACAAGGCGTAGTCATTTCGAGTCAATTGAACAAAACAAAACGTGGTCTACTGAAACTTGTTAGTTGTTATGTAACAACTTTTACAGGTGAAACAATACCCAAAAACATTTTATGTGCACATTTATCGTGCAACTAGTAACGGATCAGATAATCCATCTTCCGAAACATCAAAAAAGAAGTCACGATCCTTACACAAAGCATAAACAATCTCCACCATACTAGGTCTCTTTACAGGGTTCCTATTCAAACAAGCCATAGCAACTGCCATTACATTTATCACATTATCCATTGAACATGTCTCCTTTAACAAACTCTCATCCATCCATGCACTCACTCTCTTCTCTTTCCTTTGCTCATTCCCATCCCATATCTCATTCGCTTTCGCCCACAAAAGCTTACCCTCTCCATCGATGGCATCATCGCCCGACACGAGCTCAAGCAACACGACACCAAAGGAGAACACATCCATCTTAGTTGAGACCACCCCATCGGTTAGATACTCGGGTGCCATATAGCCTTGAGTCCCGACTATATGCGCGGTTACAGTGTTGCAGCCAGATTTCGCTAGGCTGAAGTTTGCAATTTTGGCTCTCATGTTTGAATCTAAGAGAATGTTGCTGCTCTTGATGTCTTTGTGTACAACTCTTGGCCTTGTGTGTTCATGGATGTATTGGAGGCCATTGGCAACATCAATGGCTATGTTCAGCCTTGTTTTCCAATTCGGTTTTTCATTGTTGTTTCCATG
This sequence comes from Euphorbia schlechtendalii, assembly GCA_949673415.1. Lineage (NCBI taxonomy): Eukaryota > Viridiplantae > Streptophyta > Magnoliopsida > Malpighiales > Euphorbiaceae > Euphorbia > Euphorbia schlechtendalii. The sequence continues at coordinate 3,281 of CATIWQ010598466.1, forward strand.
TAGCCATGAGTTTAGAGAGCCGTTTTCGATGTACTCGTAGATTAGGTAGCAACCTGCATTTTCTGGGTCTATACAAAAGCCCTCTGGCTTCACCAAATTCCCATGATTTACCTTCAATAAGAAATGAATTTATTCAGCTAAATACAGTACTATTTATAAAAAAAAAGTAAATCGTAGCCATAGTTGTTAGGGGCGCGGGCCAGGCGAATCGTGTTTCATCAGGCCAGTGAATTTTGCGCCTAGGCGCTCCTTGGACATTCGCAAAAGGCACGCATCAGTGTAAAAAAAGGGATTTAATGTATTTTTAGCATTGTGTCACATGTATGATCTTGACCATGATAACATAATGATATATTAGTAAAATTAGAGAAATAGAAGACTTAAGCAGCATCCATTTCATAATTTTCATTATATACTATATCATCTATCATACTTTTTTTAGCGAAAAGAAATGAAATCAGCCCACTCAAAATCACGATTTCATTATTAATTTTAGTGCAAAAGAGTAAGGGTAAATGATAAAGTAACACGGGTTGACAATGTTGCTTCATTCTCTTTAAATGATAATGAAAAAGGTACTGACTTTAGGAGGATGAGTATAAAGATGATGATAATGAAATATATTAGGTATGAAACATGTGCTAGTAGTGATTAGCGATTAATATGGAGTCTATGATCTAAACTAAAAGTAGTGTTTACAAACTTACCTTGGTAGTTTGATTGAACTTATTATCCAAATTTTGCATTTAGGTTTGTTAATGGTAGTAATTAATAGTTTACCTTGATTCCAAACACAGGTCAATTGTTGTTTTACATTGTTTATAAATAACAATACAAAATAATACAATCCAAAAAAACAGGCTTGGTTGATGACATAAAATATATAGTCCCTTTCTATTTAGTTTATTTCAATCTTGAGCTATATTTTAACTAGTTTTAAACTTAACAACCACAGTCACATAATATAGTGCATTTTTAAAACCTCAAGACCTACTAAATACTATACAGACAGGTCACTTATACCTAACCCACAATGTATTAGTTGGAAACATTAGACATGCTTATTAATTGAAGTCATATACCTGTGTCCTCGTCTACTAGCTATATTCCCCTGAAATTTTCAAAAAGGTTTTGTCGACATGTTCCAGAACAGGTAATATTATGATCCTAATTAAAAATAAGAGGTGAAATTTACCTTCTGTAAGATCTTGAGCTCCTCGTAGGCATTCCAGTTCATCTTCTTGATGGCAAAGTCATCTCCTTTAATGGTTCCTTTATACACAGAACCTTGAATCAAGAACTTGTCATTGAATCCATCAGTGGCTTCTTTCAATTCATCAATCTTAAAAACCCTGTACTTATCCAAACAATCTAAAACATCTGCCATCAAATTTGCTTCCACGTCCTTCAAACCCTTTTCCCCCTTGTAGAATTGCAACCTCTGCTTCTCCTCATTATCCCGTTTCTCCCTTCTCTTTAACTTTTTTTTCTTTGATAATTCCGTTCTCTTCAACTTACTCTCTCTGTAAACCACAAATCCACTAATCAAGATCAGCAAAACCCCAGCAATTCCAAGCCCAATTGCCACTGTAATTAACCCTTTTCTCTCTTCCCTCCTCACAGGAGGCACGGCTGGAGCAACTGCAGGCTGTGGCAATCGTGGCAGCCGATTGACTGGGATGAATATGGTGTCAAAAGGTTGAATCTTTTTGCCATTAATATCAACAATAGACTGTGTGTTAACTCCAAAGAATGAAGCAACTCCTGATATATCATCAGAAGGTTGGAAAACATAAGAGATCATATATGTGACTTGGTTCTGCAACTGGGTTTCATTAGGACACCTGCAAAACACTGGAAAAATCACATCTTGGCCTATATCAAGTAAGGGAGGGGTCAAATCAGGGTTAACAACTTGAACAGCCTGATAATTTGTGAGGTTCTGAAAATGGTCAGTAGAGACAAAGTACAAAGTGTCACCCTCAAGTATTGTATAAGAGAGGTTTGAATAAGAGTAAAATACACCAGTAGAGGCATTTACAGTGTTACAAGAACATGACAAGGGGATAAGGAGAGGTTGGTCTGGTAAAAGAGGTGAAGATGGAAAAGATATGTTACTTGGATTTGAAATCATCAGTCTGGTAACTGAAAAAAGGTCACCAATTGAAGCTAGATCAAGAAAGTTTGGACCTTTGGCTCGGTAGAAGGCAAAGGTTCGACATGGATAACTGGTCTGGTTCACTGGGCAAGAAAATCCTTCAGTGCTGGGTTGGGACAGGACCTGTTTGATAAAATGCCCCAAAGAAAGAAAGAAGATGAAAGATGAGACCATCTGGGCTCTGGTTCCCATTTTTTCACCAGGTGGTTCTGAACTTCTCTCAATCTTTTAAATGAGGTTTTTAATCTTTTATGGTTCAACCAACTGATGGATGATGGATATGGATCCCATATTCTAGATTTTGTTTTAAATAAATGCCTATACAAATATGATTCAAAAGCCAAAGGAAGATCAGAATCTAGAGAATGAACAACTGAGCTTGGAAATTGTGAGGATGGTGCAAGAATTGACTTGAAATTCTAAGGATGACTCAAGCGTAGAATATTGAATATTTTAATTTCCAAGTTGTTTCGATGACCGAAATCATTTGTTAATAAATCATTTGTTAATAGACAAGTCAATACATTAAAAAGGCACCCAAAGCGTTTGGTATGGTGAGGAGCGAAAGTGAGTGATTTATCCTGATAAAATCGATTCTATGTTCGCAGTTGTAACTTATTTATAACATTGAGACAAATTCAAGTAAGCATTATACTAATGTGTCTGGATATAGAGGATTGATGTCATCTCCAAGTGAGATATACAACCGAAGATAATGATAAGATATTAAAAAAAAATGGATATGACTATTATTAAAAAAATTTAGAAGCGTTGAAAATTCAAACACCTTCCCTCAAAAAAGGCTTCTCTTTGTCTATGTAGATTGTGGAGTAACAAGAATTGGGACCTTACCCAATTAATAAGCACCTTTTGAAAGTATAGCACAATTACAAATTCAAACATTGTGTAGGTTTGAGTGGCATTCACGGATGACGTTAATGTTGTCTTTCTTTAGACATAGTTTTTGTGGCATGTAAACTGAGTTTGGTAGAGCTATGAAATGTTATTTGATGGCATAATGCCTCGTTCCTGCAGACTTCAATCGGACTATGGAATCTTGCATTATATCAGGGTATGGTTCAAGAATACTATATTTTGCTACATAATTTGTAGATGCTTTTTTTTCTTATTACACTTTATTTTTGCTAAATATGTCTCTCTGTTTTGCTTATAATGCGTGAAGTTATTATTTTAAAGGAAAAATGGTTGCATGAACATTGAAGAAGATGGATAACATAAGTTGGGAAAATATTCCAAGTTTTTGTTACCATATCCTGAAAAACGTCTATAACCAAATAATTAGCAATATTGTTAAACTTATTTTTTTTAATATACTCCCTTCGATTTTTTAATTGTCCTCGTACACATTTCATATTTATTAAGAAATCAATTAATAAGGGAAAGAAAATATTAGTTTAATCATACATTTAATTTAAGTTAATTTATTCAATTTTAAGTTTTAACTTCTCTCTCAAAAATGACATATTAAAAAAATGAGAATATACTTGAAAAAATGATGAAAAAGAACGTGAAATTTTAAAAAGAACAAGTATTTTGGATTTTCAAATTTTGGTTAAATAAACTAGTGAAAAAATCGGATGAAGTGTAATAATGTAAGAGTTGCTTTGAAACCCAGAATCCAAGTCTGTAATAAACATCTTCTGAAAATTTAATTTTTGTAATTATATTCATTTTATCGGAAAGACACCTTTCCAAACATTTCTTAAATGCAAGTAGTTTCAAATATAATTAAAAAAAATGTTAAGAAACCAAAAATTTTAAATTAAAATAATGATTATTGTTTGGTAAATTTAGAGCAACCAAACAATAAAATATGACTTTAGAGGAGAAAATAAAATATGTGACGTGTGTTTGTAAATTCAATTTGTGGTTAGGATAACGGATAGTGCGATGCGATGATTCCCGCACTCAAATAAAACAAAGGGAATGTTGAGCAAGTGTAATCTTTTCTGCGCCATTTCTATTCTTCCTTTGTTCCCTCTCTTTTACTCCCCTCTCCGCCTTCCCATTTCTTCCGCCTTCATGTAACTTCTCCGTTTCATCCTCTTCCATTGCTCTAATCTTGATTCCGATTTCATTTTTGGCCTCTTTGCTACGTGTTCTGCGTTTCTTCTTTTTCAAGTTATAATTCGATGAATTAATGATGATCATTTATTTCCAATTTCGTTTTATTACGATGATCTTATGATTTTGAAGATCTCACTGTCAGTTTCTATCTGAAATTTCTGCTTATGTTAATTTTTTTGTTTTCGTCCTTCACTCTTAGTTGAAGATTTATTTGCCATTCCAGTCATGGATGCTTCAAAAGATAGTACATCCAATGAATTTCCGTTAGGGTTTAATGCTTCTACTGAGGAAGAGTGTGCTTCTCAATCCAAATTGCTTCAAGAGTTCACTAGTATCTCTAGCATCGATAAGGCATGGAGTTTTAAGTCTAACAGCGGTAGGACTTAAATTTTTCGAATCTGAGTTTTTGTCCACTTTTTCTCTCACTGATTGTTTTGTTTTTTTATGCAGGAATTGGCTCTATGGTTATGTTTTCACTCAGCCAGGCAAATCTTTTGGCTAACAAAAGAAGAAAATATGTTCTCTCTGCAGCCATTTCCAAAGAGAGTAGCAGCTCTGTGAACTTCCACTGGAGTCCATTTCCCATTGAGATGATAGGCGTGTCTACAATTGTTCCATCGCCATCAGGCTCAAAGCTTCTTGTAATCAGAAATCCTGAAGACGAGTCTCCTACACGTTTTGAAATCTGGAGCCAGGGTCAGGTGGAAAAAGAATTCCAGATCCCTCAGTCTGTACATGGTTCAGTATACGTTGATGGTTGGTGCGTAACTATAGTTTTCTATCGTAGACTTAATATAGACTATATAGTAATACTAGTTAGGCTTGTGTTCTTTTCTCTTTTCTTAGATGTGATTTGTTGAGGAAACTGTTCAGTTGTGAGACCTATAACTGCTGAAATCCACCATCTTATGGTGTTCGATATAGTAGTTTTTTTTTATGTTTTCAATGTTTTGTTGTTGTACAGGTTTGAGGGAATATCCTGGAAGTCCGATGAAACTTTCATAGCTTATGTTGCTGAGGAACCATCTCCGCCCAAACCTACATTCCACAGTTCAGGATATAAAAAAGGCAGTTCTTCTACAGATAAGGACTTTAATAGCTGGAAAGGTCAAGGGAAATGGGAGGAGGATTGGGGAGAGACTTATGCTGGAAAAAGGCAACCTGCATTATTTGTAATTAGCACTAATAGGTATTGTATTTGTTCTTTTGTCCTGTGAGAAGATAACCTTTATTTGGATGGTCAATTCTTAATTTGAGTTTGTTATATTATGGAAGTGGAGAGGTCCAAACTGTTAAAGGTGTTCCAAAGTTCTTGAGCATCGGCCAAGTTGTGTATGCTCCGTCAAATAAGTATTTAGTTTTTGTTGGCTGGTCTGCCGATCCAAGAAAGCTTGGTATCTTGTACTGCTATAATAGACCCTGTGCATTGTATGCAGTTCCAGCACCCAATACTGAATCAGAGACCAATGAAGTTGCATTCAAGTGGGTTTCTCTGCTTTTCTTTAGCTTGTCAGTTTTATTTTCTTGTGAAAATTTGATTTGAATGTTTAGTACTTTACCTATGATATTGTATAAATTTTAACTTCCAGAGGTAGTGCTGTTCAAGATTCACTTTTTATCAACTTGACCCAAAGCATAAGTAGCGCCTTCTTCCCATTGTTCAGGTATGTCTCACAATTACGGAATGGGGCTTCACTCTACTTAATAAATCTATTCCTTCTTGTTCAATGTATAGTGACCTTGTGAAGCACCTTTTGTTTATTCATTAAGGCTATCATTTATATGCTAGGATGTCTTTTTCTGTTTTCTCTTTGAGATATGATATAATTTTCTTTTGATAAAACAAAACTGGAATTGGGGATTTCAATAGTTAGTTGATCTCAATCCAGCTTGCTTCAGTTTGGTTTTTGTAGTTGGCATACTGAACATTTCCTTTCCCTCTTCCTTTATCATGATGTATTATTCCAACTTCCAAGTAAACCAAAATGTAAAATACCGTTTGGAATCTGTAATTTTGAATTCATCCCACCTATTATCTGTCATTAGCATATTGTAGCTCTGAGACTCATATTTATAATGTACAGTTCTTGCATATATGGTTGTAACTTGTAACATAGTGGTATTTTGCACACACTTGCAGGGGTGTTTTTTTCTTGAGTGAGCATGAAACTGAAGTTTTGATCTTGAGTCCTGGATTGTAAATCAATGTCCTTCTTAGCCCTCTAATTGCTATGCAGTTTATTTGGGAGTTCATATGAATGCAATTTCAAAAATCTGCCATCTTGTGCATGTGAATTTTACATGGTTAATACATGTGTATTTCCTTTTATGTTTAGTCTGCCTCATTAAGCTATAGGTTACTTTCTTTATATATATATATATATATTCCAAAACAATCCTGCTTGTTGATTTTATATTTATGAAATCCAGTCCAGATGGAAAGTTTCTTGTCTTTATGTCTGCAAAGAGTTCTGTAGATTCTGGAGCTCATTCAGCTACAAATTCGCTTCACAAAATTGAATGGCCTTCTGATGGACAATTCAGTTCACCTATAAAAATTGTAGATGTGGTGAGTTCTTCAGTTGTTAAATTCAATAATACATTTGGCAAATCCTCTTGGCCACTTTAGATTTACTTGTTTGAATTTGAATCTCAACTGCTTGGTATCCTTTGCATCTGTCAGAAAATTATGAAGATGTAATTTCCTTTGGAGCATCTATGAATACTTGTTCTTCTAGGATAAGTACCATTTCCGAGCTCACATGACAAAAATTAAACTCAGAAAATTGTATTTGGCCTGTACTTCTTTCCTAATTTTAATTTATATGGGATGAATTAAGTATGGCTACAATGTGCTTATGATGATGATCGGTTAGTTGTACACGCATCTTTGGAGGGTGGCCTTAGCAACTTGCAGTTTGAAGCTAGCTTGCCACCACTTTTTAGATCGTTAATTTCAATTTCGGATAGGAAATGATATTTTCTTGGAATTGTCCATTTCTTGAAAAATCAATTAGCACTCTTAAACAGAAATGTAAATAAACAATTTCAAAGGAACCCTCTTCTCTAGTACTTTCATTTTTATCATTTAACAAATTTGTAGTGTAGCCTAATGGTTGAGACTGAATCTATGATCCAATAGTTCGAGTCACATATTTGTATTTTATGTAAGCGCTCTTGCACAAATTAAAAAAATTACTTGCAGTGTAGGCTTCGTGCTCAAATTTTCTTATGGAGTCATATGCATTAATTTAGTTGGATTCATGCTTAGAGATGGAGAAAAAAATACTAAGTGTTTTATTCCTGTCATCTTTGCAGATTCCAGTTGTGCAGCGCGCAGAGGATGGTTGTTTCCCTGGACTTTATTGTTCAGGGATTCTAAAAAATCCATGGCTTTCTGATGGATGCTCTTTCATTATAGCTTCAGTGTGGCACTGTAGTCAAGTTTTACTTTCTGTGAACGTTTTAAGGTAAATTCTTAGTCATTATCTTTTCCCAATTGATGGTCTTCTACATTTTTGTGCCACACAACAACCTCTCATCATCAACAAATTACAGTGGGGATGTGAAACGAATTAGTCCTAGCGGCTCAAAATTTTCATGGAATCTCCTTTGTCTTGATGGGGACAACATTATTGCTGGTAAAGCCGATGTTGATTTCTACCAATGATCTAGATTTACTAAAGTGATCATATTTCCATTCATTTTTATGCCAGTGTCTAGCAGTCCAGTAGATGTTCCTGGCATCAGGTATGGTTATGTAGATCAGAAAGAAACTAAATGTGCCACATGGAGCTGGTTAGATATTTCAAGCCCAGTGTTCCATTACTCTGATAATGTATGTATTGCTGGATGCCGCATGATTTACAGTCCAATTTACCGTTTCATTTTTTTGATGATAGAACTCTTTATCCTTGATACAGGTTAGTTCCCTTCTCTCTTCTCGTCAGTTCGATATAGTAAAGATTCCAGTTAAAGATGCTTCAAGTTGCCTTACAAAAGGTATTGCATACATTTGAGTTAATATATCAACTAATTGACATTATGTAAACTTGAGACTCCTTATTGCTTTTTTCATTATTAGCATGCGTACAGGGAAATAGTTGTATTGTTTAGTTTTGTTACTGCATGTGAATCGGAAAGCAGGTAAGGTTGTGTTACTTTCAGTTTTATTCATTTCTGCTTTTATGATGCTCACATTTTCTCGGGGCAGTATAAACACTTTTCCAGCTGGCATTGGTAAAAGAAAGTGAACACTGTACTGAATGTCTCATGTCTGTTCTATACAATTAATAAAAAGAATTAATTGTGTCCTTTGTATAACAACCTCTCTATAATGTTATTACGCAGGAGCTAGCAAGCCTTTCGAAGCTATATTTGTGTCTTCAAATTCCGAAAAAGGTGCTAGTGATCCATTAATAGTGATGTTGCATGGAGGCCCGCATACTGTTTTAGTGTCAAGCTTCTCAAAGAACTTGGCTTTTCTTTCTTCTACAGGTTACAGCTTGTTGATTGTGAATTACAGGTTAGTGATAGCTTCAATTGAGCAGTTTTTAAGCTCGACTAATTTTATCTTGAATTGCATGTTGTTGTACTCCATCAGAGGTCTTTTTTCCTGTTGAATGAAATTTGTTCAGTCTCTTGTTGCGTGCCACTTGATGAAATAATCAGTGCCTAACTGAGACTGGAGTTGAATTATGTATGGGTGTCTATATTCATAATGAAGCTCTGAAAGTGAAAATTAAGTAATTTTACTTTTAAATAGATTTCTTGCAGTTACATCTTTGCCTAAATTGTCGTAGTTTGGTGGATGTGACACATAGCATGAATATTTCCTGTTTCTTTTGCTTCCTCTGTTATGTTCAAGAAGATGATTTCTCTGTTCCATTTTCTTCACAAAATTTACCCACTTTGGATCATTTTGTTAAAAATTGTGTTATTTTATTTAGGAAAAAATAGTTATCTGTTATGCTGTTGCTTATCATGATGACCGTGTACTGTCAACGTTTTTTTGGGTTCGCTTTCTGAAGTTCGAGAAGTTGCGTTTTTGGATACCAAAACACATCTCTATAAGCAGCCAGCATTTTCTGACACTCTATTTTATCTCAGAGGTTCATTAGGATTTGGTGAGGAAGCATTGCAATCTCTTCCAGGCAAAATTGGGTCTCAGGTCTTATCTTTCTCCTCTTCATCTTTACATTTTCAATTTCTTCCTTTCTTATTCTTTATTAATCTTCTAAAACTGCTTTGTATGAAGAGGAGTCCTTATTTGATATGTTTAAATGAGAAGACTACAATTTGTAGCTCAGGTGTGTTTGGTTGGTAGGAAAATGGGAGGGGAAGGAAGTTTTCCCTCCCTTTTTCGTCCAAAAATTATACACTTAGTGATTACTCCCTCCGATTTTTTACTTGGCATTATAGCCAAATTTTGAAATCTCATTAACTTGTCATTCTCAAAATTCTAGGATTCTTTGCCATCGTTTTTTCAAGTATACCCTCATTTATTGACATAAATAGATTAAATATTCAAAGGGAATATGGAGAATCACTAGTACTAAATTTTAAGGGTAAACTAGCATTTTCATACCCTTAATAAACGATACAAGTAAAATAAAAACTGAATAACTTGCAGCTTATTATCCGCAGGACGTCACAGATGTACTTACAGCTATAGACCATATCATAGACACGGGTCTTGCTAGCCCATCAAGCATATCTGTGCTTGGTGGCTCCCATGGCGGCTTTCTTACGACACACCTAATTGGCCAGGTAGTGTGTCCTGATGATCGCAAGCTCCCATTGATAGACAACACAAGTTCATAACACAATGTTGATGTTTTACTCTTCAGGCACCTGATAAGTTTGTTGCGGCAGCCACTAGAAACCCCGTTTGCGATCTGGTAACGATGGTTGGTACAACAGATATTCCCGAATGGTGCTACTTCGAAACTTACGGGATTGACAGGAAAACTAAATTTACAGAAGCGCCCTCTGTCGAGGATCTGTCCGTTTTCCGTAGCAAGTCTCCCATTTCACATATTGAAAAGGTACTCAAGCAGCTGGATTGCACTGCGAAAAATGAATTCTGCTGAACCATGTTATGTGACAATTTTTTTCAGGTGAAAACACCAACACTGTTTCTCATTGGAGCTAAAGATCTTCGAGTACCGATGTGTAATGGCTTGCAAGTAAGATTACAACCCTCTGAAATCGAAATCTATATTTGCAAACTACAGTAAGATTGAAAAAGGTTTTTTTTTTTTTTGTGTGTGTTTGATTGTGTAGTATGCAAGGGCATTGAAGGAAAAAGGAGTAGAGGTTGAAATTCTGATATTTCCAGAAGATGTTCATGGAATTGAGAGGTATAAACTAAGTTTAGTAGAGCTATGAAGTGATATTTGTTGATGAAATGCTTTGTTTCTGCAGGCCGCAATCGGACTACGAAAGCTTCCTTAACATTGGGGTGTGGTTCAAGAAATACTGCAAATGAAAGTACAAGTTTGCTAAAGGTTCTTGGGTATCCTGATTAACAAATCAAATATAACTTTGATTATCATGTGCTGTTATTAATAGGTGACCATTTTTCTGTATATGAGCGTATTTGACATGCTTTTCACGGTCCCAAATACATTGCGCCTGCTTTCCCAAAAATCATATTCTCACGTATTTTTTGGAAAAGCAATAGACTACTCCCAATTCGCTTTGTTTGATACAAGTAGTGCAAAGTATGATTGTTTTCCTGATTATGAAGTATTCAATTCAATAAAAATACAAGTCAATATGTCAAACTCTTATATGACTTATAGTTATAAATTATTTGAACATTTTTTAAAATTTACATCTTATTTTTGCAATTAAGGCCTTTTTAACATTTTAATAATGGCCTGAATATTTCAATGTAAATTTTGTGACATTTTTACAAATAAATTGAAGTTTTGTGATACTGTTATTTTTTACAAAATAGTAATTTAATTGGGCAAACTTCAAAAAATATCACGTGATTTCACTTATTTGCAAAACTTGGTCTTTTTTTGCAAAAGGGAGTTCATGTTTTCAAAAAATTTGTAAATAGAGAATCCTCTATATCAAAATTATGTCACGAAAATGGATAATCTTGTTCGTTTTATCTGAATTTTTGCATGATGATTAGTAAAAATACAATACACATCATTGCAAAAAAAAATTCTCAGATTCCGTTTTATAAATGAGTGAAATTACAAGATATATTTTTTAAGTTTGCCAAAATAATTTGAATAGTTGGAACTTTTGAGTGATCCGTTGAGCTATATGCCAAAGCCAATCAAATTGCGAAACAGACAAGAGAAAGGGGACTTGAGTGATATGATATGTTAAGCTATATGCACTTTCGGAACTTTCAAGAAAATGGTAAAACTCCTAAACAACCTGATTATTCTACTTCAAATCTCTTGGAATGATTTTAGTATGCATGGAATATCAAAGCAAGCAGGAAGCAACAAGGAAGAAGGATCTTCGCGATGGCTTCCAGTGGTAGCCGACGTACAAGACAACGACACTTACCTCGCGTAATTAACAATCATCACACACTAATTTCATTTTTGGAAAAAAAGGGAACTTAAAGATGTAGATTATACTCTACTCGTCCTCGTAATCATGTATCAAACTGTAAATGGTTCTGCATAATTTTGAGCTATTATTACCTTTAATGGAACTGGTACATGGCTGTGATGATAAGATCTTCATATCAATAATAGATATTTCCAGCTGAAACTTTAGAATGAGCAAGTTGGTGCTTAGGACCCCCTTTTTGTACTGTTTTCTGTTACTTGGATCTCAAAGTTGCAACAATATTATTGATGTTTTCCAATAATTCCGTTCATCGAATCGGTATTTGTTACTGTTGGCCTGAAGAACTGGACATATTATTATAATGTCAAATTATTGATTACAATAAAGCCAAAACAGAAGATTATAGCTTATAAGCAAGAATCAAATCCCAATTTCAACTAAACTACACAAACATGAACAACCCATATCAAGAACATGAATTAACAACTAAATTAATAAGATCTACAACTCTAAAATTGATTTTAACATATACAAAGATCAGCAAGTATCTTGAATTTCATGTTTTTGTTAGAAGCAAAGCTCACCAAAGTTCATCTTTTTAACTAAATTCAACACAAACAAGAATCATTATGCCACTGAAGCACAATATCTTCAAGCCCATCTTTCAATTCCATCCACTGAACCTCCTCGAATTCCAACCCGCCGCCTTCCACCACCTTCACCTCCACCACCAGCAGCTTCTCTGCTATTTCCAGCAGCTCAAACATCAAAATCAGCCTTCCTTTGCCTAACCCAATTGCCCCTCCTTTCCCTTCCTCTACTCTATACCCTAATTTTCCCCCAATTTCTCTTACTCTCTCCATTGTTGCTTCCATTGTTTCCTTTGAAGTAAATCTCTTGTCTTTCCTTCGTGTGATTTCAAAAAGTCCGGATAGATCCAATCCGGAGGACAACGATATTATGTCAAAAGCATTGATGCTTGAAATGTCGAATTTGAATGATTTGATCCGTTCTAACTCAAAGATGCTACTTTGAACTGGCGATTGGTAATTCTTCAAGAACCATGAGTGATTCATTAGCTGTTCTACGCTCATTCTTGTGTTCGGATTCGGATCTAGGAGCTGGTTTATAATCGTTCTCGCCGATTTCGTAATCGGCGACGGCATCTGATATTCTCGCCGTTGAATCTTCTTATACATCAGCGTCATATTGCTATCATCAAACGGCAGCTTCGCCGATAAAAGGAAGAACAAAATCACTCCACAAGACCACGCGTCCGCCCTTCCTCCGTCGTATCCCCGCCGCGCCATCACCTCAGGCGCCGTGAAAGCCGGCGTTCCACACGCCGTTTGAAGTACGCTCCAATTATGCGCCTCGGCCAAGGCGGAAAGGCCGAAATCAGACACTTTGAGATTCCCATCGCCGTCGAGGAGGAGATTCTGCGGCTTCACATCACGGTGGGCGACGCCGTTCTGGTGGCAGAACTGTAAAGCGGAGACAAGCTGTTGAAAGTACCGGCGAGCCTTGGATTCAGGGAGCTTACCGCGTTGAAGAACCTTGGAAAAGAGCTCTCCGCCTAGGGCAAGCTCCATGACGAGATAGATTTTGGTTTTCGTCGCCATAACTTCGTGGATTTTGAGTATATTAGGGTGGTGTTGAAGGCGGCGCATGGCGGAGATTTCGCATATGATTCTCGGCTCCATTACAGCTCCCATCTTCAATTTATCGATGATTTTGATTGCGACGAGTTTGTTATCGGCGAGAGTCCGAGCGGCGTATACCTTAGCAAAGCTGCCGCGGCCTAACATCCGGCCTAATTCATATCGGTTGAGGAGGTTAGAAGGAAGGGCGGAGGAGGTGGTTCTGGAGAGAGGTGGTTGAGGCGGCGGCTGGACACTTTGTGCCATTGCCGTACGGTGGCGGAGAAGGGTGCCGGAAATTAGGATTCAGAGTTAAACTTAACGGTGCGAGAGTTTTGGAAATGGGCAAAGTGGTTTATATAAAGGAGCACACTAGTTGGTAGGGCTGGTTTACGAGTGAGCTGACGTGGCTTTTGATTTCCTAATCTGCCCTTCTTGTTAGATCCGCATATTCATTTACGGCTGACCTGATGCGGTGTTTTACTGTTATGTCTGACGGATTTCGGAATGTTTTAGAAGAATTTTGTATTCTCTTTTTATTATCATTTTTTATTTTTAATATTCTTTTTCTCTGAATTTTTCATTTTTATCTCTATTAATTTATTCAACTTTCAATTTAACCATAATTTAATCTCCAATAACATGATGAGAAGACTATAAGAATCAATATTTAAACATATTAATAAAATCTTAAAAATATAGTATGACATTTATGAAAGGGTAAATTAATAAATCACGTAATTCGGTTAATTGTTATCTTAAAAACTGTGAATTAGTTAAAACGATAATATTTAATAGACAGAGGGAATATTATTTTTTAATCCGGCTGCATACATCAATAACAACAATTATTTGCAATGAAAAGTGGTAATTTAATTTAATACAGTTTAGTTTAATTTTAATTAATAGTTTAAACTCGTATTTAATGATAAATAGATGTTATACAATTAACAAGCAAAACATACAAATGTGAAAATATATTTACTTTATAAAAAAAGTGTGATAAGTAAATTATTATTAACTACCTCGTTATAGCATATTACTACAATTTAAATTTTTGTAACAGCTCTCTATGTATGATGATTTATAATATGTTCATAAGCATGAGAAATATATTAGTAACAAAATGTTGTATTTTGAATTTAATATAACTAAATTTTGTACAAGTGGGAATGGGATTACTGCAGTCAAAGGAATATATATATATATATATTTATTCATTAGCTCTACATGTACGGTATAAATCTGTAATTAAAGTATACTAGTTTTGTTATGTAAGGATAATCATTTCTTACAATATAAGGATAATAATTACTTACAATTTGTTACTTCAATATTTTATTAAATTAAAGTGAATTTTATTTTCGTCTATATTAGCAAAAATGACATATATTATTATTGATGCATATCTAATTAATTAAATCAGAATTTTATTAAAAAAGGAAAATTTATAAATGAAACAAGCGTACATATTCGAGATAA
>CATIWQ010598546.1:0-13528 GCA_949673415.1 Euphorbia schlechtendalii
AATATATATATATATATATATATATATATATATATATATATATATATATATATATATATATTTGGATCCTAAAAAATATTATAAGCCTTTAAATATTTATTTAGGGACCCAAACATTATTTTTAACAAAGAAAATTCCCATTTGAAGATCGTCGGATGGTCGAAAATCGCATGATTCGAGGATAAATATCCCGAAAAACCGTCATCATTGAACGCACGAGCTGGTACAAAATCTCATGCTCACAGTATTCTTTAGCAAATAAAGATTTAGCAGATTTTTCCTTTATAAACTTGATGGAGTTGTTCACATGTATCTCCTCTCTTCTCAAAGGCTGTTGATTGCTTTAGAAAGTACATTTTCAATTACCACTTACTATGAGTCATGGTAGAAGGAAAGCATAAAGAAATATTCTACCATCCAAATCAAGTACTAGAGTCACAGACATGGTTCTCGAAGACTCCTTAGATGGCATATTAAAAGAGAACTTGATTCCACATCAGATAATTCAGGTAAATTCTTTATGAAGAATAGAGGATCAAAATCTTCACCTTGATCCAAGTCAGCTTTAAGATCTGACTCTTGATTGTAGGATTTTATCTAGCTAATCGCAAAGTACAAGGTTGTACTATTATATAACTAAAAAACATGAATATATAAGTGGAGAGGAAAATACCTGATCCATGTCGATTGAAATGTCAGAGTTAAAATGTTTGTCCATGATCCTGCCACATCCCATCTTTCGCCTTTCGAAAAAGATCTTCAACTTTACCACTGTTATACCCACAGGCTACAAAAACCTACACAAACAAATACACACAAGTTTCTAGTTAAAATGTATAGACGTTCAACCAAAATAGATAGACAATAAATCCCATGGTTTTGATAAATTCATCAAAGATAAGACAACTTCCAAAATAATCTTATAAAGTTTGTCATAACTACTACACTAGAATTAGCCATTTACAATTTCAAGTTTTCTTTGTGTGCCTACTATACAAATCTTAGATAATGTACCTTGCCACAAACTTTGACCTTAAGTATCAGCTCATTTTATGTTCGTCATAATTTTAGTGAAGTTTTTACATGGACTAGGATCTGCAAAATTAGTGATAGTAAAGACTTAGACATTCATGGATAGATGGACTAGGTTTTGTAAGCTTGATTGCTCACTCTTTGTACTAACATGTGTCCTTGAAATTACTAGAAAGTGCAAAGGGTAAAAAAGTTAAACTAAAATAGTTTCACATCAATTGAAAACTCAACAACACAATGTATGGATTTCTTGTCTATTAAGAAACATCGTCCAAGTTAGCAACTCAAAGAACCTGAATTAGAACTTTCAAGTACAACTTTAAAGGTACAAGTTTTAACACTTCGGGGAAAGGTAAATTTTTAAATAATAAATAGGTAGTGGCAGAATATCCACCCTCTAACCTTTCAAATGGCCACTCAATGAAGGAGAAGCATCAGACCAGAACAATAAACTAAAAAATATTTAATCAAAGAAAATTTTAGAAATTTAAAAAGAACAAGTGATGATAAACGACCATATGACTCAGGTTTAAAAAGAACATAAAAGGCTTGCCTCAGTTCATTTTAGGGAAGAGGGAATTTAAATTTTACCATGGGGTCTGAGTTCATCGAAACTCAATTTATCTTTCACTTGATTTTCTTCTCTCAATTGGGATAGTTATCGGAGAAAAATTGCTAATTTGGATACTATTTCTGCAAGTCATTAAAGCTATTACTTTGGTTTTTATGATACCTCAAGGCATAAACACACAAAGTTTACCTATGAAGGATTACATATAACACAGATTGTATAATGCAACTCTTAAACCCAATACTCAGATCTTTATCTAAAAGAGAAGCAAAGTTAAGAACTACAGCAATACCAGGATAAAACATCAATTAAACACATGCATGAGGCAATAGAAGGCAAGAGAAGATAAACATTTAATAATCCAAAGAAAGATCTCAAATGACTGAAAAGAAACTTACAAGATACTTTTTAAATCAGCAAAATACCAATTGATCAAGATATGATAGTAATTAGCAAGCAGGGAATAGTAAACTTACCAACAACCCAATTTATTCAAACTAGGTAAACAAGATGTGCATAGAAGAAAATGAACATTGAGGAGCCTCTAGACACCATACACTTTACATTGGTACTTCAGATTTTCAGGCATCTTACAACTTGGTGCTTCTAAAGCAAAAAATGTTTAAATCCTATGAAAAGTAAAATCCACATCAAACCAAAAGCTTTCATCAATGAAATTCCAGTGACCTGTTAAAAAATATTAGAAAGCATCTTTATTTTAATTCATATTGTGGGAATAGGATTACACATGAACAAGAGCTACATGCATGTCTATGAAAGTAAATGCTTGCAAATGAATCCCTTATGGTGAGTGCGAGCAATAAGCTCTTGCCCCATGTAGCATCCTTTGTCAAAGCTTATTGCATTTAAACCAGCAGGTTATTCTCGAGAACGAATGCCTCACCTAAGCAGTGTAAGTTCCAATATAAAAAGTTAACGGACAAGGTAAACTAAGGTATAAGGCAGCCAACTAGATGGTATTTCCAGCAAAATACATGGAAAGAAGGAAAAGAAGCATCTTTCAGAATCTTAGTTAAGCCTTCAGCAACTCCATTTTCTATTCTCCATAAACTATAATTTTTTCCATTGTTTCTTTATCAGCCTCAACAATGACTGCCACAACTTGCCAAATTTGACACAAATTATATACATTTAAGAGAGGGCTTACCATTAATAGTTGCTGCTTTAGGAGCAAAATGGGTTTATGAGAATGCAAGGTAATTAAAAGCAAAAGTGGGTATAAAAAACTCACGTATCTCGTTAGATGGAAATATACTCTGAAAATTGAGGGATTCTAATCTAGGATCCTTAAACCATCACCATCCATGATCATCACCATGTGCAGCTGCATGGCCAGTTTCATCAACACTAGATCCCCACCCAATATTTCCTGCACTCGATTCTTCTATATCTCTGGATTTACCTACAAGGTTATCGCCAAAACGCTTCCAGTAAGAGAAGTCTTTTGCCACATTCTCAATCTTAACCTTGGACCTCAAACAATATCTAAATCATATAGAATCAAGCATCAAGAGTTTTCTCTTGAATAAGCTATGCAAGGAATTAGGATGATGCCAAAAGAAAATGATCAGCAAAAAGAAGGGGATAGAGAGGAACAACAGATGAAAGGTGTTGGTCCTTAGACAGTTTATAAACAACCGTAGAGGGCGGGGGGTGAATGCGTTTCTTGGTTACTTTTTAGATTTATAAAAATATTTGAACCAAGTTAAGTTTTTAGATACTTACTGAGTGATGCTGTACTGAGCGGGTCTAAAAACTTATAAACTTCTTAGCTTCACTTTCACTGGACGGTTTATCTTCAATTGCTTGTTGGGTACTCTACTCGGCTCGGATTGGTTTTTCAAGCAAATCGATAAACATAGAAATCATGATGAATGAGTTTGAGCATGATAAAAGCTAAAGCGAAAGTTTAAAACTCCAATACCTAGTTTTATACTAGTTCGGCCCCGAGCCTACCTCTAGTCCCTAGATTCATTCTCCGAGCTTAAATCCACAAGAGTTCATTCCTTACTTAGGTGGAGCAGCCTTTAGAACGGGTAAACATGTTTTACAAAAAGTACCTTTCTTTCTAACTACCACTCAACTCAGTTTGGGTACCCTTCCCATACTGACACTCATATTTAGACAAAAGTTTGCAAACTGAATTCAACTTATAAATTGTTGAATCCATACAATGTTAAATCTAAGATTGATTCTCTCTATTATAAATAGATTGACAGTGGTTGTTTGCTGATTGCTTAAATTTGGAATTTCTTGAAGCTGTGAGTATTTGCGCGGAGTTTCAGCTCTTAAAGAAATTTGAAGTGATTCATCAAGTTTGAACGTCTGCTTCAGTCTTCTATTTATACTTGAAGCTTTGCGATGTAGCCGTTACAAACTTTTCATCCTTGAAGTTCTTCAATTTCTCTTCTCTTCATATCTTTCGAATCTTCCCTTTAGAGACAGATTCTAGTACATTTAGGGATAGAAATTTGAACATTGAGGCACGATAAAATTCTTTTGACAAAATCTCATTTATCTTCAAGTAAATCATTCTGATAGAGAGGCACACGAAATGCGATGTGGAATCTTGAGATTGGTTGACATTGCTGATGCTTGTAGAGGCGCGCGGAGACGTTGAGAAATGACACAAGTCAGAGAATTCCTTTTGCCTTGGACTTTAGTGAGGAATCTCCAACATTCCGTACTGACACCTTTTGCCTTGTGAGGACCACTGATAATATTTTTTAATTTCAATGCTTTTTAACTTGAAAAGCATCTAAAGAATAATCCATTTCTCACAGAGTACGTTAACAGCACATGTGTCATTTAATTCTCAAGTATCAAATAATGTAGCTTTTAATTAATAAATGCTAACTCAGCACAACTGAGTTGATATCTCTCTAAACTATGTAATACTCAGCACAGACTCAGTTTTTTCTACTCTAAGCCGTAACTTAATTAATTACTCAGCAAACTGAGTTATTTTTCTTTAAACAAACTCCAGTCAGCTTCATTAATTAAGAGTATACTTAGTACTCAATTAATTTCACTATCCTAGACAGTTTGTTATTTCCAAAATGTATAAGTATTATGAAGTACTATTAACTTGGGTTCTACAAAAGGATTTACCACTCACCAAATGGAAACATATAAAAAAATTGAGGCTTCTATGTAGCTTAGTATCTACTATTACACATTCTTAGACTTAGTGTATGAAGTCAATCTTCATATAGAAGATAGATACACAGGGCCAATCAAATCTCCTATAAATTATCATAAAACCTTGCTCTACTTTAAATAAAAATGTGAAAAGTGTATTTACTCAAACATCAAGTTCGATAGAATACAATTAGCTTGTGATAGGAACTTAATAGCATACAACTCCATAAATAAGAAGCAGAATCCCATATTAGCTCATTTCATAGTAAGGCATATTCATATTTAGTTGAAACACAGCTAGAGCAATTATCTGCTAAAACTAATCTCTTTTAGCTGCACAAATTCTAAAATCTCACTACTTTACTGATATTGGATAGCAAAATATGAGATATCAGCCCCTCCATAACCAAAGGAATCTCATTTACTCCAATCCAAATGCTAATAAAATATATTGACAAGCTACCAATTTTAAAGCAGCTCCTAGTCATATTAAAAAACAATTGAAACAATGAACACCAAGACACACTAATCAATTTAGTATGAAATTAAAAATATCATAATTATCTAATAACCAATGGATTTGTAAGATTGAAATGGTGAACCATAAATAAATTCAAACCTTTAAAAAGTCTGCAACAACTCATCAAGAACCGAGGCGTCGACATCCGCCAACAGCTTAATGGAGGTACTAGAGTTCGATCTAGGTTGTGGCATCGAGCTTCTCGCTAGGTTGAACCGGTTCTATAGAGAAATAAATCAAACAAAAATCTCCCTTGAGGCGTCGATGAGCATAGACCAAAAGGCTAAAAGTAAAATGGCGGCTAAAGTCCAGATTTGTAGTGGCCTTTCAGGAAAAAAATTAGAATTTGAAGTTACAACCAAGAATTAGATGATGAACAAGAAGAGATAACATGGTGAAGTAGGGATTTGAAATTTGGGGACATTAAGAATATGATAGAGGAAGAAATGAAGAGGAGAGAGAAATGCTATTTATATGTGAAATTTTAGTGGGTAATTATTTATTTTTTAAATTTTTTTACTACCAATTTCCATCTATTATTAAGCTGTAGGTAATTCATTTTGTTTTTCACAATGGTTAAACTGAGAGAGTTGCGATGAAAGTGTATTTGTTCTGCAAACATATTGCAAAACTTTTGGAAAACTTCGAAAAATCTTTTTTTTTTCAAAAATCGCAACACTTCATTGCAACACCTGCCATTCTGGTTGCGACTGGTTATCTATGGCATAGTGTAATAATCACTATTATTGAAACCGAACCGGACCGATCGATTAAACCGTTTTAACCGAGAACCGACAATGCGTCCGGTCCGGTTGAATAAAAATAACTATTTTATATAAAACTGTTTTAGACCAGTTTGAACCGGAAAAAACTGGTAAACCAATTAATCGATCAAACCTAGATTTTTTATTATTATGAAAATTATTTAATTTTATAAATGTTTTTAGTTTTTAAGGTTTAAAATTCAATTAGTTTAAATTATTACTTGGTTTAATGGAATAGATATTATCAATATTTAAAATTTTTAATTGCTTTTCCTAAAAATCATTAATCATATTAAATGTGTCATAATTGTATTGAGATATTTAAAATATTATTTAAAATCAGTAAGAGATGAAAAATATATTATTAATTCCTTTTCATATTTACTATTTTAATGTGTTGTAATTTTAGCTAGTTTTTTATTTATTTATAATTTATACTTGATGATTAATGAATTCATAATTTTATATATATTTATTTAAATATTTACATATAAAAAAATAAAAAACGGTTGAACCTCGATTGAACCTAGTTGAACCAATAAAATCGTGAACCACTTACTTCACTAGTTCGATGTCCGGTCTGATTTCGATAACATTGGTAATAATCACTAACTTCAATTTATATTATTTATAAATTGAAGTACCTGACCATGGTCGGATAAGGACAGATTCGGGATGAGTCCAATCGAACCTATGAAAAAATTAGTAATTCAAGTCTGGGTCAACCTGTAAAATAATAGTCAGGTTCGGATCGGGTACATATTAATTTAATTATAAAATAATCATAAATATTTATGCCAAAATTATGCAAATAGATTTATAATGAGAAGCACAATTTTAACCTAACCTGAAAATATTTCAACCATTGAATTTTTTTATTTTGATTATATTTGATAAAATATAAATTTTTAATATATAAAGTATTATTTTGCGTCGCGCTTGATTTTTAACATTAAAACCAAGCACATCTTACACTAGACTCGGGCCTTTTCGGGTTTGGGCCGGATCGGTCTATTTTCATATTAGTTTTTCCAAACTCATTTCATGAAGAGCAAACATGGACAGATCTCGTGGGCCAACAAACTCATACCCGAATCTAATTAATATCAATAAATTATTAAATTTTTATGCTGGTGTCAAAAATAAATGTTTGGCTTAATTTCTTGAAACATAATGCTATCATATAAATTAACAAAACAAAATCAAAATAATTCTATTGTTAGGATAGTTGTGGTAGAGGGTTGTTATAGTTATGTTCATTTGCTCTTCTAGTATGTCCATGTATTTGCTAATAGCCCATTTGATCAGTGTAACCTCGTTTTAAGCTTGTTAGTGGAAGAGTGCGTTTTGTTGATTGGGAGACCTTTATAATGCGGTTTGTACCTTAGGGTTTCATTTGTAACCCTTTCTTCTCCTTTCTTTGTTAGTGGCGATTCTCTTTAATAGTAGCTTGGTGTGTTCATCTCTTGCGTCTGATTGCTAGATGCTTTTCTTGAAGATCAATGGTGATTTTGATAACAATTATCATGGTTGTCAAATCCAGTCCAGTCCCTTAAACCGTTGAAGTTAGAGGGTCAAGGATCGTGGTTCAACTAGGTTCAATCGGGGTTCAAACGGTGTAGAATAAAATGTTAAAAATATTATATTTAATAATTTACAAGACTAAAAATGAGATATTGAACAACAAATTATTGACCAATATTAAAAGTGAGATCAAAACTAGTTAAAGCGCAAGTATTCCACATTTACTATTTACATATTCGTTATGTATTGAAAAATTTGTAAAGTTAATGTACCATAGTATAAAAAGACAAGTAACTAAATAAAAAAATAAAGCAAATAATTAATAAATTAAAAAATTACTTAATTATCTTTTAGTATCTTAGTGTAATTGGATCGATTAGTTTACTAATGCAATCGTTATATTTCATCGAAAAAGTCGGGAGAGTGCAGAGTGCACACTCTTTTAGAATCTATCATGATATTTGGATTTTGGGGGTCCAGGGGCAATGCCCCCGGTGGTGAGGTCCAAGGGGGCATCCCTACGGGGGTCTAGGGGCAGCGCATTTGTTTTTGGATGGATTTTTTTATAATTATGTGTGTTGAACTTAGTAGGGTGTAAAATAGGTCAGAGGGGGGGTGAATGACTTTTTTTCGAGTACACAGTTTGACTTCAGAATGTCGCTTCTGAAGTATCTTCTGAGTAATTATTCTTTACTCAGAATGCCCCTTTTTATGCTTAAGTGTTATTAGATACGGAATTAATATAACACAAAATAAAAGAGCAGAGTAATGAAAGATCAAACAAAGATTTTATCCTGGTTCAGCCTCTGCCTAATCCAGTCCTTGGAAACTCCCGTCCAAGATTTAATCCACTATTAACTCTTCTTCTGGTTAAGAGTGAACTCTTTACAATGCTTTGACTGAAGTACCCTCCAATAGTCTTTGCTGAGCTATACCAATACAGAAGTAGCGTTCTGCTATATCTAAGGCTTTGACCTTCATCTCTCTTAAGTCCCTTTCTTATGAGATAACTTAGCTTCCTCACACTAACTTACCCTCAGCTTAGTGTGGTTTACAATAGTTTACAAGAGAATGATTTATGTGAACTTCTAAACTTTGTTTTAGTCAGTTCAATTACAAACAGATGAGATTTGAATGTTTGCTATGAGAAGGTTGTAAGTAGATTGAGAATTGATTCACTCTTTGATACTTTTGTTAAGATTTGTCAACCTTCTCCAGTGGTGGAATTCATCCTTTTATAGAGGGAGAGAATGTTTTTGTTGAAATTAGGACCGTTGCTGGAAATACTGCCGTTGTCTTTCAATCTTATTTCCGTTAATGATCCGTTAGAGAGCTCGTCCAACTCTGATCCGTGCCATGCTATTTCAGGTTGATTTTTGGGGGTCCACTTTGTACTTCAGATACGTATCAGAATAGCAGGTGAGATTTGTTCTTGATTTTGCAACAACTTTTATCTTGTAGTATACGTAAGAGCAAAGCATGCGGCGGCATTAATGCTAAGTCAGCTTTCTTGACTTTTTGGCATCGAAAGACTAAGTTAACCTTTTACAATCCTCAGAGGGGCTTTTTAATGATATAAGTATTGAGTGACCTTCTGAGATATTTAACCCCTTATCTGACTTTGACAAATTCAAGCTCTTTTAACGAATCCTTGTGCTTCTGAGGTGACTTCCTTCTGATCCTTGCTTCTGAACTCAGAACTTACAAAACTATATAATCTTTAGAATCCAACAATCTCCCTCATTATTTTGGTTCTGAGTGAAGTCAAGCACAGGATGCACTTACTCCCTCATACTCCCTCATAATCTTATGCATATGTTTTGATTAATGAATTACAAGGAAGTTAGTACAACGAAGAGTTGTACTCTTGAACAGAAGTAAAAAAACTTTTTTTATTGATAGAGTTTGTTTACAGAGTTTTTATAAAAGATGAATTCAAAATTACAAAGGTTTTTCTTTAAGAGCTATAAATTCATCTTGATGAGTCTTCTCTAGTTGATCTACCTCCATGGCACTGCTTGAGGGTTGGTTGGAAATCATCCGCCTTTCCCAGATCTCCTTGAAGTTGTACTTGTCCTTCTCCCTCCACTCAGCACCAACAAGCTGAGCAACTATCATCTGCTCATCAAGCGTAAACCTTTGAATGACATCTTGAACAGCCTTTGCATTTGCTTGAAGAGGAGGGACAATCTGCTGAATCAGCCTTGCAGCTTTGCTGGGAACAGAGGGAAAGATGCTTTCAAGGATCACTTGGAGAGCCTTCTGATTCCATATCCACTGAGTGTTAAGCCTATACGCCAGATGCTGTAGGATTGGAATGATCTCACTATCATGTGAGCAGAAGAAGTGGAGAGATAGGCCACCAAGCTGATTACTGAGCCCATCAATGCTTTTCTAAAGGGCCTCTGAAGTGCTTGCATTCTTTGCCACCATTATATCTCTGGCTTCAGTTGTGGTCTTGGTAAGGGCAACAGCATACTTCTGAATATGTTCCTCCATTTCATCCACAGCCTCATTTTTCTAAGCAAAGGTAGTCTCAGTGATCTGCTTGTGGGCACTTTCAACATCCTTGAAGATTTCTGACTTCAATTCCCTCTTAGAATCTGCAACAGCCTTGGGAGTTTCAGCCTTAGATTCATTCATATGCTTCATCATCTCATTAAGGCTACTCTGGATTCTCCCTTACTGCCATAGATAGAAGGCATTCTGAGTCCTGAGCGCCTGCACTTCACTCTTCAGCCCCATGGAGTATTTAGTTGTTGTGCACTCAATGGCAATCCCCAGAGTAGAAATGACATCTGCTTTCTGCATCTGAATGATCTCCTTCACCCCACTAAATTCTTTGTGGATTATCATCAAGCCCTTCTCACCATCTTCCATTATCCCATTTAATTTTTCAAGGGCTTCTAGGATATCCACATAGTTGCTGAGCCTGGTCTCCATGAGTGGTTACAAATGCTGGATCAGCTCAGAGCGAATTTATCTTGGTAAAAGAATCTTGTCAGCCCTTTCCATGATGATTTACGCCTGTTCTAAGATGAGGGCCACACTCTGGGCAAGTTGACGGTTGAAGGGGGCAATCTTGATGTCTATAATGGAGTCATTGAGGTGAAGAGCCATTGTGAGAAGATCATCAAGAGTCTTCCCAATATGATGGAGGGAATTTATAGGTACTGGAGCTCTGGTGTTTGCTCCTTCAGCAATATCCCCCATTATCCATCCCCTACTTCCAAGGGATTCATCCCATAGATCCTCTATTCAGCAGGTCTAGGGATTAAGGTAAGAGTACAGTTGGGATCCACCAAAATCTTCTGATTTGAGAGAAGTTACTGCTATTGCTGCTGCTGCTGCTGCTGAGTCTTGGATTTCCCCATGATCTGAGCATCATCCTCACTCACATCCTCCAGTAAGACTTCATCTCTCTTCTCATCTCCACCACTCTTTCCATATTCCTCCCTTATATCCTCTGGCCTGATATTGTGTTTGGCAAAGATAGAGCGGGCCATGGTAATGAATTCATCAACAAGATCTGATGCTAATGACTGAACACCCCATTCAGCCACTACAGTCCCCTGAGCCGGTTCCTTATAAAGAGCTAATTAGAATGGGTCTTCCTCTAGCACACTCTCTTTCAGCAGAGATGGCTTATCAGACTCTTCCTCTTTGTTTCCATTCTTCTCTTCCTCAACTTCATCCTTCTTATCTTTAGATTTATCATCCTCCTTAGCAGTTTCAGCTTTCTTAGCCTCTTCCTCTTTTGCCTCAATCTCTTTTGATATCTTTTGAGCGATAGATACTGCTACTTCAAGAGGATCTGTGTTAGCTATTGGATATCCTCTTAGAGTATACAGGAACTATTATGGTGTCTCAAGAGAGGTAATGAAGAGATGAGATGGATCAGATACTGACTTTTGTTGATCTAGAGGAGGAGATTGTGGCTTCTTCTCCAGTAAGAAGTTGGTAGGATTTGCCACTTTTGGAGGGGTTGGACTTGGAACCACTAGAAGAGCCCCTAAGGGCAAATTAAAATCCATTGAGGCCCCTTCCAAGACCTTACCATCCACTTCCTCTGAGTCATCATCCTTTTCTCAGAGGTGCTCTTCTCCTTCATCTTGTTAGTGAACTCTTCTGGAGCTGGCATCTTCTTCCCTACTGTTATAGCCTTCTTCTCAGCTTCCTCAACTGCTATCCTTATATCTCCCACTATTCCCTTCCTAGGCATATGAGTGAAGACCTCCACTATACTTTGATTGTAGGCCTTAATCATATCATCCTTTTCAGGATCATCCTCTGCAACTACAGTTTCGCCATATGTTTTGGCCTTCTTTTTCCTTTACCTCTTTTCCTTCTTTCCTTCTTTCTCCTCTTCATTCTCCTTAAACTCCTCATCTTTCTCCACCTCCTATTCCTTTCCTTCAGCAAACTCATTCTCATCTTCGCTTGGAATGACCATTTCAGGATCAAATTCTCCCCTTTTCCTTTTGGTAAGGATATTGATGGGTTGGTTATCCTCTTCATCTTCTCAGCTATTCTCCTCTAAAGGCCTTGGCACAAATTGAAATTTGTTCATGGAATATGTGATTCCTTGAGCCTTCCCTTTAGTCTCTTTAGCATGAGTCACTAATATTCCCTCAGTAGTAAGTGCCTTACTTCTGCTGATTCTACTTCTCTTTGCCTTAGGGACTTCTTCCTGTTTTAGCACAGGTTTACTCTGCCTCTTGGGGGGAGACTTCCTCAACCCCTTTAGCCACTTCACCCTTCTTTGCTGCCCTCAGCTCTTTCTCTCTTCTCTTCTTCATTATATCCTTCAGCAGGGCCTCCTCCCTGTCCCACTTCATTCCATAATCCACCTTCTTGTCAAAGGTCTCCCTCACAATCTCACTACCCATCAAGCCTTCTTCATCTGAGCAGTCAATTTAGAATGATGCCACAATTCTGCTGATTAAACCACCGAGTGTAAAATTGTGGTGAAGCATGTGCTGCATTATGACAATAGGCCAGTTGACCTTTCTCTTCTCGACCAGATGCACCAAGATGCAGTGCTCATAGCCAGAAACAGCATTTGTTGAATTCATCTTCTGAAGAAGAAGATAAGCCATAATAAACTGCCAATATCTTAACTCCTGAGGCATGTGGGTGCTGATTTTCTCCCCGAACCATCCTTTTGGCATAAATGCCTTCCCGTCATATTGAGTTGTGTCTTCACAGCCTCTTCTTAGAGCAACTCCTTCATCTTTCAAATGTAGCAGCTTCGCTAAATAGGCAAGAGTAATGACTATCTCCTTTCCTTTCACCTTGGTCTTCAGTTCCTCATCACTTACAATACACCTTTGAAGGTTTCTGTAGAACTCAGATATTATCTTTGGGAAGGTTTGCTCTTTCAGCCTCAACCATGTTCCGAATTGATGAAATTCTATGGTTAGTTTAAATATGGGTGCTCCAAGAAACACATTATCTCCTAAAAAAATCACTGGGGTATAATGGTAGAGGGATTTGACCTGTATAGAACAGGTGTGAGCGGACGACACGGAGCGGTGGGCCGAGGGCGCGCGATTTCATAAGCGCGGTCCACCGGGGTGTTTGAAAATGGAGAAAATAAAGCACCGAGTCTGGGACCCGGAAAAAGGTTAAAAAGAGAAAAAGGCGAAAACGTTTAAGATCGGTTCGAACCCGAATCCGCCGTCTCTTAGTGTGGAGTCGCCACCTGGATTAGCTCTTTCAAGGGATTAGAGTCCTATGAGGCTTAATGTCCAGAGGATGGCCCAACAAGACACAGAGATTCGGGTCCGGGATAAGTTGCTTATTTCTTAAGTGATCACAATATATTACATCTACAGAAAACCGTTTTCTTTTAATTGTGCATATTCGCACTTAGGTCATTTTTAGAGTTAAATGCATGATTCACGTATTGCGAAATAATAAATCATTCCCAAAGCGGAAAAATAAACCATCCAC
>CATIWQ010598764.1:0-15409 GCA_949673415.1 Euphorbia schlechtendalii
CAAGAAATTCTCATAAAAGCAAACGTTACATCCTAAGAGATTCAGGGTATATATTATATAAACAACTATAGATGCATAAGAAGTTATTTGATATTTATATAAAAAGTGTATGAATGTTATAAATTATATAATAAGTTAGAAGAAAGATATAGGAAAGTTGTATAGTATTAGTATTTAGAAAGTTATGTAAAAGGTACAAGAAGGTAAAAAGTGTATAAAAAAAATTATAGATTATTGAAAAACTTATATAAAATGTACTATTGAAGTTATATGTTATGTGAAAAAAGTAATATAAAAGGTATAAGAAATTTATAGGTTACATAAAAGATATCTTATTGTTTATGAAATGGATAAAAATTTTATAGTCATTTAATACGCGATCTTAAAAAAATTATATAATATATAAGAGAAAATTATAGTAAAGTTATAAATTATTTAAAATGTTATGTGAAAGTAAGCAAACTTTTATATTGAACCCTTAACCCTTAGCTATGAACCATAAGTTAAAACTCTGAAACCACAAATTTTTGTGAAATATATTTGTGAATTAAATTTTACATGCTTGAAGTAAAAAATATTTGAGATTTAAGCTTTGTTCCTTTCAACTTAATTGAAAGTGTATTCAACTAATTGAAATATAGTTATTTTAAATACTTATAAGTATTAAATTAAATTAAATGAATCATAAGAAAGTTAAATTGAACCTTAAACCCAAAATCCTAGTAATAAATATTTAATGTTTAAATTAATTATATTAATTATAATTAGGTATAAAAAAGTTACGTATCTTTAGAGAAGTTATACAAAGGTATGTAAAACTATACATTTTTTTTTATAAAAATTACTATTTGTTAAATTTTTTTATGAAAATAATATGAAAAATATAAAAAAGGTTACAATTAATTTAAATCCCATAACCTTTAAGCCTAATGTTTAATTTAAATCATTATAATAATCAATAATGACATATTTTATAAAAGTTTCCTTATTTATTGAAATTTATTATTAAATTAAATAATAACAATGCCAAACTATGTATATGCACCTATCGCGCACTCTCAACACAACACTATCGCTATCATAACCCTCATTGCCGCCGCCGCCTCCTCCTTTACCTCCTTCCATCTACATCACAACCTTTACTCTTCTCACTTCATACTACCCTAAAACCCTCTATTATTATTATTATTATTATTATTATTATTATTATTATTATTATTATTATTATTCTTCTTCTTCTTCTTCTTCTTCTTCTTCTTCTTCTTCTTCTCACTCGATGTCATCTCTTCAATTTACTCTCCATTCTTTTTTCAGTGAATCACTAACCCTAAATTTCTCGATTTTTTTTACTTCCAGATTCCAAAGCAAGTGAATTATTTAATTTTTGATGAGAAGGGAAATTGGAGTATGAACGATGCCGGTACCTGATGCATGGTTAATTCTCTGACCTTTTCTGTCACAGCCGTCACTCAAAGAGGGGCTGTTCTTCTAGCCTTTGTCACTTAAATAAAACACAGCGTTTTGCCAAAACGCTGAGTTTATATTAGTTCCTTGTTTGGAGTATTAAACGCACCGTTTAGTCAATTGTCTTCTTCTTCATTATTCCATTACTGTAATTCTTCGGCCATTATTATAAATAGGCCTCATTGTAACTTTTCCAGATCATGAATAGAATACCAGAAAGTTCTCTCTCCCTTTCTCTATAACAGAATTTCTCTAACCGAATCTCTCTCTAGAATTCTTGCTGCATCATTTGGTATCAGAGCAGTTAATCCTCTCAGAAACACCATGACCGCCGTTGATAGCGCTCGATCTCAGGAAATGAAGAAATTGGAAGAAACAATGACAAACAAGATGAAAGGCATGCTGGTAGATCAATTAAGGAAGACGGATGCTTCTTTTGCTGAGCTTAGCGCGAGACAAGATCAATTACAAATTCAAATTGCTAACGCTGAGAAGAAGAACGACAATGCCTTTGCGATCCTTATCGGAGAAATCAAGAAATTGGCTAGAAAAACTTCCTCAACTTCAGCACCTGAGAAGCCAGCTAAGGTAAACTCGATTCAAGATCATTTTGATGGATCATATCAGTTCTCTACTTGATATACCAAAGTAGAGTTTCCTAAGTTTGATGGAGATGATTTAGACAGATGGATTTTTCGCTGTGAAAGCTTCTTTGATTTTGATAACACTCTTGCTCTAGCTAGAGTTAAGATAGTGTCCTTGCATCTAATTGGAAGAGCTCTAGAACGGCACCAGACCTTAATTAGAGGAAGAGATTTTCCTCATGAACCTCCTTGGGAAGAATATCTGCAGTTGATAAGAAATCGATTTAGCCACAAGGTTTACAGGAATCCTTTGGCTGATCTGAAAAGACTTAATCAGATCGGAGATCTCACTGAATGTTTGGAAGCTTTTGATGCTCAAGCTTATCAGGTAGCTTTGATTGAAGAAGATTTTCTCAGCATGTTTATTTCAGGCATCAAAGACAAAATCAGCTTTCCTGTGCTCATGCAATCACAAAAAACACTCCAAAAGGCTTATTCCTTAGCCAAAATCCAGGATGCTTACCTCCAGAGCCAAAAATATGGCAAATCTCTACATTCTAAACCTTCACCTTCCGCTTATTACACACCTACAGTTCACCACTTTTCTACTGATAAGTTTAATAACTTTTACGCGAAGAGTTTGGCTAAATATCAACGACGCCAAGAACTTGCTCACGTGAAGTATAGGTGTTGTCAGTACCTCTTATCAAATAGAAAAATGATTATAACTGCAAGTATACAGTTGCGATGTAGTTTTAAAAGATATCGATCTCACAGGGAAGAACTAGTTCTAAAGATCAAATAGGGAAGAAGGATAAAGAAAATAATATGTATTGATATTTTTGGATAAGAAAGATCAGAATGAAAAGTAGAGTAAATATAAATGTGATAAATGAGAGACTCTAAATACATAGATTTTCACTACGAACAAGTATAGCAGAGAAAACATGCAAGTTCAACAAAGATGTTATGACTCACTAGACTAATCTAACAAACCCGGTTCAACACACTCAGATGTTCAATAATTCGTCGCAGAGCAATACATGAAATAACTTTTCTAAACCTAGCGCAAACGAGATAAGACTTTTATATAAACCTGGACAACGTCAATACTATGCTTAGTACGGGTCACTCTCACATAGCCATATTTAGCAAGTTACCATTCCAAAAATGTTGGCTCACTAAACAACGTTATATCACAGATCAAGTGATTATATACGATATTGTTAACCCCGAAACTACCCTTAAATTTAACGCCAACGCATATAACTTGATTAACATAAAAGACTTAGCATGAAATACGCATTATGACACATAAACATATCATAAACTTCGAAATAGAAAGTATAAGTAGAAAGTAAAGCAAAGTTGTAAGGTATGCAAGTGAAAGCTAAAGTTGATAAAACCGTATCCACTCTTTAATGGGAGTCGTCAATTCGCCCAATTCCTGCGTCTGCTTTGAATTCGATCTCGGCCCGTATAGAACTTATGCTAAGATACTATTCTTTGCGAATATCGAACAAACGAATATTGAAGAACGAAAACTTTTATTAATAAGTGATTTGCAAGTACACTTATACAACAATCGCTCGAGAATATAGAGAAATCTAGTGATCGAAACAAGAATTCGAATCACTTAAACATTTTCTTGCTAACAATTAAGAACGTAGCGAACTCTATTTATACACTATTTGCACTCTAACGTTTTCTTCTGTCTTTCTGCACTATGTGCCACTGTGCACTTTGGTGTTGCATGAAATTTGTGAGGAAATGAAGCCCTATTTATAGAGTTCGAAGGGTTGCGTCTATCCAAACGAAGAGTCACATCCATTGGTGAAAGATTGCATCTCTTCAATGTGATTAGTTGAGAGGCTTTGATTCAATCCATAATGGATAGGCACCTTTTCATGATTGGTTGACTCCTGATAAGTGTCTTTTCATTAGCAGTTGATGGTGAGTTGATGGCAGTTGATTATGCTTATCTGGCGGTTAGTAGTTAAGAAGATAATACCAGAAAACCATCCATGTCACGACCGCGATATGTGATTCGTGACAGTGAACCTTTGATTGGTAAACTTCTGTTTCTGAAGTGAACAGGTAGCGACCGCGAAGTATTGTCGTGACCGTGAATTGAGTTTTCTTCAGAAATCTCCATGTAACTTCACTGATCTTTGACAGCTTCGATTCTAAGCCAAATCTTTAAGTTCCACGCATCTTTTTGCACCTTTTTCACTCTTTTTTTATAGAATTCCACTTTAGCTAATTTTACTCCCAAGATTTACCTAGTATTTGCATTTGCATAAAAAACAACTACATACCACGTGAAATCTTTTATATGAAGTATAAAAATGACTAAAATTACAGTGTTTATTGTATAAAATTTATATGATAATAAGTGTAATTATACACTTATCACCTACAACCTCTAGCCAAAATAAACAATCATTATTAAGCCTACCTACTAATATCAAGCCAAACACTACACCTGCTCTCAAAACCTACCAAAAGCCACCCCAATTACCCCAAAACAACAGAGTAAGGAGACTTACTGAGGCTGAGCTAGCTGATAAGAGAGCCAAAAACTAGTGTTTCTGGTGCGAAGAGAAATATAGTCCAAATCACCATTGTACTAAGAAATACTTACACCTGATTGTGGATTGCCAAGGATAAGTAGACTGGAGCAGTATCAATGAGGCTCAGCAAGTTAATGACAAGGAAATTTTACAGCCAATTCAACTTGAAACAACTCAGGAGGAGGAGGAACCATTGATATCTCTGTATGTTATGGAAGATTGTGCTAAGAAAAACATACCTACAAT
The DNA here is from genome assembly GCA_949673415.1 of Euphorbia schlechtendalii. Lineage (NCBI taxonomy): Eukaryota > Viridiplantae > Streptophyta > Magnoliopsida > Malpighiales > Euphorbiaceae > Euphorbia > Euphorbia schlechtendalii. The sequence goes on from CATIWQ010598764.1 coordinate 4,868, forward strand.
GTAGTTGCAAGGGCCATGCAAGAGGAGGAAATTACACATCCTGGTTGATACTGGCAGTACATTCAATGTGTTAAATCTCAGAGTGGCCAAAGAGCTTGGATTTAAGCTCAGGTCAGTTCCTCCTTTGATCATTACTGTGGCAAATGGAAGCAAGCTTAAATGTCATTTTATTTGTGAAAAACTGAAGTGGAGTATGCAAGGAATGGAATTTGAAGATAATTTTCTAGTCCTACCTATAGGAGGATGTGAGGTAGTGCTTGGTATAAAGTGGCTCAGAACCTTAGGCAGAGTAGATTGGGATTTCAAGACAATGGTGATGAGATTTAATTTGGAAGGGGTTGAGGCTTGTTTACAGGGGAATGATAGTGAAGTTCAATTGGTTGATGATTAGGCCATGCTTAAGCTGTTAGGCCATACACAGACTGTGTACTTAGCACAAATTAGAACAGCAGAAGTAGGCAGTCAAACAGCAGAAGTAGTGGACCCCTTGCTAACTCCATTACTTGTGGAGTTTCAACACCTTTTTCAACAAGCTGTAGGAATGCCCCTTGCCAGACCACATGATCATAGAATTCCTCTTGTGGAAGGTTCATCTCCTGTCAACCTCAAGCCATATAGGTATTCACCTATGCAAAAAGATGTGATAGAGAAGATGGTTGGAGAATTGCTTGATAGTGGCACAATCAGGCATAGTGTCAGCCCTTACTCATCTCCAGTGCTGCTTGTCAAAAAGAAAGATAACTCTTAGAGGATGTGCATAGACTACAGAGAATTGAACCATAGAACTGTAAAAGACAGGTTTCCCATACCTGTTGTGGAGGAATTGTTTGATGAACTACACAGTGCTGGTGTGTTCTCAAAACTAGTTCACCAAATAAGGATGCATTCCTCTAATATTCATAAAATAGCCTTTCGAACACATGAAGGCCATTACAAGTTCTTGGTTATGCCATTTGGATTGACATTTCAAAGCCTCATGAATGAAATCTTCAGGAACCAACTGAGGAAAACAGTTTTGGTGTTTTTTGATGACATCCTGGTTTACAGTCCCACTATGGAGCTACATGTTACTCATTTGAGGGAAGTGTTGGAATTATTGCAGAAACATAGCTTGGTTGCTAAAAGGAGTAAGTGCAGCTTTGATAAACCTCAGGTTGAGCATTTGGGACATTTGATTGGAAGGGGGAAGTTAGCACTGATCCATAAAAGATCATTGCACTTCAAAAATGGCCTATCCCCTTAATCATCAAGCAATTGAGAGGGTTCCTTGGTTTGACAGGTTACTAGAGAAGGTTCATAAGAGGTTATGGGAAGATAAGCAAACCTCTAACTGAACTCTTAAAAAAGGATGGTTTCAATTGGAATGAAAGGGCAGAGGAAGCCTTCAAGTCTCTTAAGATTACTTTAATTACATCTCCTGTTTTGGCCTTACCTTCTCCTGAGAAAGAATTTGTGGTAAAAACGGATACCTGTGATGGTAGTTCTGATGCAAGATCATCATCCCATAGCCTTTATCAGTAAAGCTTTATCTCTAAAACATCAAAGTTTATCTGTCTATGAGAAAGAACTATGGGCAGTTGTTCATGTGATCAGGAAATGGGATCACTACTTAGCTCCTCGAAAGTTCTTAATAAAGACAGATCATAGGAGTCTTAAATACTTTTTAGAACAAAGGATAACCACAACCACTTAGCAAGCCAAGCTCTTTAGCTATGATTTTGAGATCATATATAAGAAGGGGATGGAAAATGGAGCTGCGGATGCTCTCTCAAGAGTACCTATGGCTAGCTTAGCTACAATGTTTTACTCTACACCCATCCACAGCTTACTACCTGAAGTTGTTGACAGTTGGGAGAAGGATCCCAACCTTAAGGCTAAGATCGAAGAGCTTAAAGTTGGTGTTCAGAAGGGGGACAACATTTATACTTGGAAAGGGGAGGTATTACGAAGAAAAGGAAAAATGGTGGTTGGGAATAACCCGGATTTGCGATAGAAAATTATACAGCTGATGCATAATTCAGCTCAAGGTGGGCATTCAGGGGCACTAGCTACATCAAAGAGGGTTGGGAAATTCTTCTTTTAGAAGGGATAAGAGAAGGATATAAGGAACTATGGCAGGGCCTGTGTCATATGTCAACTTGCAAGTATGAATCCACTAAAAGTCCTGGTTTACTTCAGCCATTGCTTGTGCCAAATTGCATTTGGACAGATATCAGCGAGGATTTTGTGGAGGGGTTGCCTCAATCCCATGGCAAGGATGTGATAATGGTTGTGGTGGATAGGCTTCACAAATATGCCCACTTTGTGGCTCTCAAGCATCCATATACTGCCTTAACTGTGGCATTGTTATTTCTCAAAGACATTTACAAGTTACATGGGTTTCCAACTACAATAGTAAGTGATAGAGACCCCATCTTCATTAGTCAATTTTGGTCTGAGTTATTCCAATTGCAGGGGGTTCAGTTGGCTAAATCAACAGCATATCATCCCCAGAGTGATGACCAAACTAAGGTGGTAAATCGGTGCCTTGAGACTTACCTTAGATGTATGTCACATCAACATCTAGAGAAGTGGTTCTCTTGGTTACCAATGGCTGAATGGTGGTACAACACCACATTTCATTCTTCGCTTAATATTACTCCTTTCGAGGTTATTTATGGAGTGGTTCCTCCAATGCACGTACCTTACATTCCTGGGGATTCAATAGTGACTTCGGTGGATCAGTTGTTGCAAGAATAGGAGTTATCAATGCAAATTATGAAGTACCATCTACATAGAGCTCAAACCCGTATAAAGTAACAAGCAGATAAGAATAGGGTGGATAGGGTATTTGAGATTGGAGATTGGGTATTCGTTAAACTCAAGCCTTATCGACAACAGAGTGTAGTCCACAGATCTAACCATAAGCTCGCTCCTTATTTTTTCGGGCCATTTGAAGTTGAGGATAGATTGGAGCATTTGCCTATCGTTTTAAGTTACCTCAAGGGTCCTTAATTCACCCAGTGTTTCATGTCTCCCAGCTTAAGAAGAAGATTGGACCTCGTGTTGAGGATTCTGATGTTGCCATAGTTCCACATAAGCATGAGCCTATGGTTGTATTACAGAGAAGGATGGTTAAGAGGGGAAATCAGGCGGCAGCTAAAGTATTGATTCATTGGACTGATGGCTCTTCCGAAACAGCTACATGGGAATTTGTAGATGTGATTCGCCAGAAATTTCCAGATTTTAACCTTGAGTCAAGGTCTTAAAGAGGGAAGGGATGATGCAGGGTTAATTCTCTGACCTTTTCTCTCACAGCTGTCACTCAAAGAGGGGCTGTTCTTCTAGCCTTTGTCACTTAAATAAAACACAGTGTTTTTCCAAAATGCTGAGTTTATATTAGTTCCTTGTTTGGAGTATTAAACACACCGTTTAGTTAATCTTCTTCGTCATTATTCCATTACTGTAATTCTTCGGCCATTATTATAAATTGGCCTCATTGTAACTTTTTCAGATCATGAATAGAATACCAGAAAGTTCTCTCTCCCTTTCTCTCTATATAACAGAATTTCTCTAATCGAATCTCTCTCTAGAATTCTAGCTGCATCAGTACCTCGTAGTATAGCATGAAGCTAAGAAGCAAGCGAGTCCAATCGAGTCTATGGAGGCACCGCCACAAGGACACGGAGGAAGCGTGTGGTAACGGCGGCCGGATCTTCTACGCCAAAAAAAACACTTACAGGAACAACAATAACGTTAAAGATACTAAGAATCTTTACTAGGTATGTACTTGATGTGGCTGTTTGATCTTTCTGCAGTACTCTGTTTTAACTTGTATGTATGTGATATAATGTTGGCCTTGTTGTTGTACTAAATAAGAATTAGCTTGTGAATTGTTGTGTGTATTTAAATATTAAACTTTTTTGTAGGTGGATTTTGTTGAATTGATTCTGGTTATAATTATGTACTTTATTATTCTTATTTGCTTGATAAGTATCAGAATTGAATCTGGTTATAATTGAATCTAGTTACAAATGTGTGAGATGATAAGTGCAAAAATGTGTGTATACATAATTTAAGGTAGGATTTCTAGTCAAATTATCATTCAATTGAGTCATAATTCAACTTAATTTTATATTTGAATTGAGTTGAACAATCCTTTCTTTGGTAAAAAGGCATAGATCAAATCAGTATTGGTTCTTAGGTTTTTATAAGGGATTAATTTTTGGGCAGCTTAGAATGTGAAGTATTATATTTGCTTTAAATTCCTCCTTTTTGAAAATTTTGACTCTCTTCAGATGCAGGTGCTTCCCTTGATACAAATCTTTCTTATATTTTTATTCCGAAGTTCCCTTTTTTCCACTGTAAGTTTGTAACATCCTTTTAATGTATTTGTTTCATAATATGTGTTACAGAGAGTTATATATTAAGTTATCTTATTCATGGTGCTGGTAATTGGTGGCTTTTCTTTATTCGTGATTAATGTATAGCAGACATTCATTTTTATATTGTTATTATGACCGGATGGATATATTTTTGTCAATCCCAATACTCAAGAATTTTGTTATGGTGCTTTAGATATTTTGCCCAATTATTTTTTATGTATGTTCTACTTCATAAGTTTTCCTTGCCTTGTTGAGCTGCTTACCAATTAAAGGTGATTTAATTGAGGCCAAGCTTATGAATGATTAGCTATGCTCAATGGTATATATTAGCTTTGGGTGCCACCTTTTACCAATTTCATTGTTCAAGTATTTGATATATTAACTGCATCAATCATAATTAGGGATTTGTTTTTCTCTTACGCTATGCACGTGATATTATGCTTTAGAATTTTTATTGAAATATCCTGTTAAGTTACATTTTCTCAAATGATTATGATGAATTTATGTTTTAGTATGTCAAAATGGTCAATCCTACTGATGCTATTGTTGGCTCATGTGATATTTAGCTTAAATGCCCATGCAGGGATTTGTTTTCTGACAGATCACAGATGTAACGCAGCAAGAGCAACAATTTTGTATGCAAGTGAACTGATAGAAATGCATAAAGATTGGAATGAGGAGTTGCAATCTTGTAGAGAATTTCCTCATACGACTTCCCAAGAAAGGTATTTTTTGTCTCTTTTTTATTAACTTTTTAATTTACAAACTGTGTTTGATTGAATAACCATCGTTTTGGTTTTGGCTAAGTTTACCAATTATTCTTTTAACATTTAGAGCCAACTTCGAATAAGAATCCTTTTGAGTACGTGTTTTGCTCTGTTTAGTCTTCTTGTCGATGACTTCTTAAAGAGATTTTCTTTACTTGTAGGTTTCATTAGTACATATGTTGTGAGAAACTAGTACTTTTAACCTTTGGGTCTCAATTTGGGGTCAGAAGAGAATATATATAGTTTTCTTCGCTCTTTTCACGCCATGCATTACATATTTTCTATGTTTTGATATGGTTGCTATTGATATGAATGGTTTGAATAAAGAAGTAGCATATGCTGTGTCATAAACAAATTTATTGCATGATAATTGAGTCTATAATCTACTTTAAGTTTCTATTTGTTGTATAACGTGTTGAAAGAGTACTAGCTTGTCCAATCTTATATTACTCTTGTTGCTGGAATGTTTTTTTATTTGTCAACTTCTTCCTCTTGTCAAACATAAAGAATAACCACTATAGGTATGTTTCTTTATATATATTTTAAAGATTGAGATTTTTTTGTATCTGTTCTTGCTTATTTCCAAATATGTGTGAATTTTCTTGCAACTAGTACAATTGTTTCAATAATTTCATATGTATTTGAGTTACCATTACTCATATTTGTTCCCATTTTGAACTTGCATCTAGGTATCTTGTCCACTATGGACTCAGGCTTCAAATAATTCCAATTACATTGTGTGTTTCGGTTAGGTTGCTTGTTGTTGTGAATATGGCAATAGTTTATTTTAGGTAGTTAACATAATGTATTGTTTAGTTACCTCATTTAGCAATGCTTTACATGCAACCACAACAATTTGTAGGTCCAATGCTAGTTCATATCTAGGATCCAATATTAAATCAAATTAATATATTCATTCTTGTGTGTGAAGAACCAATTTTATAAAAGAGTTCCCTTCAATCCAATATGTGACAAGTAAATTTTTTTTCTATTACAACTTTCGTTGTAACAAATAAAAGAAAGTGACAATGAAAATTCTTGACATAGAAAACTACAATGTTTGTGACAACATTTACATAAGCATAGTTTCACATGACAAATCTTGTGACAACTATATATTGTCACATATTGTATTCAAATGTGTCAAGTTTTTGTTGTTGTGTGACAATTATTTTTGTTGCTTATACTATTTTTGTGACAACTTTGTCAAGTTGTCACCTAGTTTCAACTCACTTTGTTGTATATTATGTGACAATTTGATTCATTTGTGACAAGTGCTTTAGTTTTCGTTAGAACAAAAGTTGTTACGGATGAAAATATCGTAACAAGAAATTGTTGTCACAATAAATTTTAATATTTGTAACAGCAGTTTGTTGTTACATATGAAATTACCTTTTGTTACGGAGTTATACATGACGACCCTTGTGACAACAATTTATTGTCACGTATAATTTTAGGTGATGACTTTTTCATGTTATGTGACAACTTTAGCTGTCACAATTAGTGTGATTTCTTGTAGTGGTCCCAAATCTAAACTATATTATATAAAAAAATATTTATAAAATATATTTAAAACACATTACAATGCTAGGATGGGTTTAATGGGTATGAAAATGTATAACCTAGCCCTTCCCATTAAAAACTGGGTTTTAACAATGCTAGGGGCTAGGCCGGGCTATGTATAAAATATCGTGTCCATACCCTTTGTTTAAGAAACCTCTACTTGGGCGGACCTGACGGACTACCCGTCCAGTTAACAAGTCTTATATGATCCAACATTCTGTCCCAAAGCCACAAAATTTCCTCCTTATAAACGAGACAAACATTATCAAAGCCAGGGGGTAAGTCAATCAGATATACATTATTTACTCCAAGTGCATAAAGAATAGATGAATAAGTCTTGCAGTCCATTTCTGAGCATCCTGCTGAGTCAAATGTAACTTTCCTACCTTTTTCATAGAGTTGAGCTACACTGAGCAAGTTGAACTTTAGTCTCTTAACGAGAGAAACCTCTTTGATTGAAGGACTAGCACCCATTGTACCATTTCATACAATCTTTCATTTTTTGTTATCTCCAAAGATGACATTTCCATTTATTTTCGCTCAAATGTGATGAACTGCTTTTCATCAATAATCATATTTATCGAGCATCCACTATTCAAATACCACATTCTAGTATCATCAAAGAATCTCAAGCTCACCTGAAAAACAATCAAGTTTTCTTAGGTACCCATGATTGAGCAAGTTGAACTTTAGTCCCTTGACAAGAGAAACCTCTTTGATTGAATGACTAGCACCCACTGTGCCATTTCATACAATCTTTCCTTTTTTGTTATCTCCAAAGCTTACACTTCCATTTCTTTCGCTCCAATGTGATGAACTGCTCTTCATCAACAGTCATATGTCTTGAGCATCCACTATTAAAATACCACATTCTAGTATCATTAGCGAATCTCAAACACACCTGAAAAATAATCAATTTTTCTTAGGTACCCATGATTCAGAGGTGGGTCCTCCCTTATAAGTGGTGTTTACTTTTGATCAATCATGCTCATCATAGTAACCATTTTTACTTCTATAGAGAATTGTGACATATCCAACCTTCTTATATAATCCAAACACCAATTTTTGTTTAGGTTAGCTCAGTTTCCTCTTTTGGGGATTTTTCTTCCCAGAGTTTCGAGTACGATTACTTTGAGTAAAACTATTGGTTGGAGGAGGTTCTCGTACCATTTTGTTATCTCTTTTAATTTCTTAGAGATTATACTGTTATTTCCATCATGATACTTCACCTTTTCTTGAAGGAAACAAATATCAAGATATAAGGAAGAAACATTATCTTCCAAATCTTCACATCTCCTCACAAACTCTTTAATGTTCTTACCTAACTTATGGGTTAGTTTCATAACATGAAAGAGAAACTTGGAGAATTCTTCTAATGACAAAGGAAATTTCGTATTTACCTCAGTTTGAGTGTTTTTTCCTTTGTCCTTTTCAACATCTTGGTCAGCAGCTGAATTTGATCTTGAGTTGTCATTTCTATCTATTGCTATTAAACAAATGTTTGAAGAGATGTCAACATCTTCATCTGAAGAAGATGGACTTTCTTCATGATCAGAGTCACTTCATGTAGCAACTAATGCTTAATCTTTCTTGCCAAACCTTTTCTTCTTGAACTTATTGTCTTTTTTGTTCTTAAAAAAACTTAATTGAATGTTTCCTTATTCACCACAACCAAAGCATTTGATATTTTTGTTGAATTATTTTCTTAGTCTTTCCTCAGTATCCTTCTTATACTGAGTACATTTCTTCTTTGGGAATTTCTTGTACTTTCCTTCTTTCTTCATAAACCGTTTAAAATTTTTAGTGATCAACATCATTTTCTCATCAGAATCTTCTTCTAATTCATCGTATTCCGATCAACTCATCATACTTTAAGTCTTCAAGTTATGAGTTTTTTCAACATCCCACTCCTTGGTGAGACTTCTTAGAATCTTTTTGACCATCTCTTCCTCAATGAAGTTCTTTCCAAGCCTTTTATTGTTAATGATGTTCATGAATTGAGTATTCATACTCTGAAATCCTTTAATGGTTTCCATGTGGAATAATTCATGTTCTGTGTTGTCTAGGACCCCTTGACCTTATCAATACCCTCAAAAGGTGACCTCTAGCTTTAGCCATATTTTTGTATGTCTCATAACCTGATACTTTGTTGAACTCAAATAAATCTAGTGTAGAATATAAGTAATTAACTACCGCTATATTTTCCATTAATTAACTACCGCTATTTTTTTCCATTAACATGTTAAGATTAGCGTTGTTATAATTTTCAGGAGACACAAAGATTCTTTGGCCATTTCTCACTTCAGTAGGGATATGGGGGTCATTAGTTATTGCTAGCCATGCAACCATGCTTTGAGATTGAATAAAATTTTTTATTCTATTTTTCCAAAACGTGTAATGCTAGCCATAAATAGTGGAGTTCTGGTTACAAATATTCTTTCTTTAAGGATTGAAGTTTGTCCAGTATTAGGTATATAAGATGGATTATTAAAACCTTAAGATCTTTAATTCAAGAATATGAGATATTAAGTTGAGCACTTCTCTAATACCATTTGTTGATCATGTTTAGCTTTAATAATCATTCAGAGGGGGGTGAATGATAAAAAACAATTCTTTCTAACCATTTTTAAATTTATATCGTAAAATAAGATTTATAGTGATGCAAATTCAATGTTGAGTAAACCGAGAGCCTTTGTTGTACTCAGTTTACATAAGCTCATTCTAACTAAATCTTTATTAAAAAGGAAAGACAAATTTTATGGTGATTTTGTTAAATATAAAATCTTCATTACTTTCCCTTATCATCATGATATCAATAATGTGATAATTGATTCAATGTTGATAAGAGGTAAAATAAAGTTTTTTATTCCAAATAAAGTTAAGCCGGATAAATAAATAAAAAATAAATCCTAAATTGAATTAATTTCTAAATAAAAATATTTTTTATATAAAAAATTTTAAAAATAAATTCAAATCTAATATAAAATTATCCCAAATAAGAAAAAACAACAATTTGTTAGCAATTTAGCTCTTTTTCTTTGATACTCATAATTATAATTAAAAACAATTGATTAAATGTTCTTAAAATATTTTATATATTAAATTTTATTTTAAAATAATTAGGATGAAATATTTTTTAAAATAAATCAAGAGCATAAATTTCAAGGTCGATAGTGTAAATACTTATTTTTTATTTATTTTTTAAATAAATAAATATAAGAGATATATAAGGGATTTTGAGTGACGATAAGTAAAAATGAGATGACAAATATTCACACCCACGAAATTTCATCATGAAATCAGAAGCTCTTTAATCTAATTACATCAAAGCCTTTTTATAGACACATCAATTAAAAGAGAAAGATAAATTTTATGAGGACTTTTTTAAAAAAAAAATATCATTTATATATCTTTTATCAATAGTAGATCAATAGTATGATGTACTGATCCAATGGTAGTAAAAAATAAAATAAAATTTACTTTATTCAAAATAAAATTAAACTACATAAATATATAAATAAAATCTAAATTGAATAAATTTCTAAATAAAAAAAATTGTACGGAAAAAAATCTGAAAATTTTATTTCTTTCTAATTTAAATTTATGACAACTAAGAATTCTACCATAACAAGAAAATCTTTCTAAGTTTAATTATGCCCTCCATCACTATATATATATACTGAATTGCTACGCGTCACCCGTTTTTACTTCGCGTCGCCCGTATTTTTTCAAATACTTTCCTCTTTTACCCCTGGGCCTAATTTCTCTATATAACCCCCCTTAACTAACTTTTTTTCTATTTTAACATCCAAACTTCAAATTCATACCCCAAAATTTCTCTAAAATTC
>CATIWQ010598919.1:0-21544 GCA_949673415.1 Euphorbia schlechtendalii
GAGATTAGATTTGTTAGGGTGTACCATTTTGAAGATAAGAAAAGGATTGATTGATTTTCAAGGTTTGGAACAAATATGTTGTCTAAAGAAAAAGGATTTTTGGATTTCTGAAGTGAAGAATTATGAAAATTCGCACTCTTACATACAAAGTTTGAGAGAAACCGTCGAAAAACCGCCAAACTGCTAGAGTTTTCACACAAGTCTAGATCGTGATCACAAGTCACGATCATGACTACACAAAATAAGAAACAGAGTGTTTTAACAAGGAAATTCACGAGCACGAGTATATGTCGCGAACGTGAATGGGTAAAAAAAAAAAGAAAATGTTCTATTTGTCAAGAATTAATATGAAATATTATGATGTATCACCTCCAAGATGATTATTTCATAATCTTTTTAAATCTAAGTTAAGATTAGAAAATTGTACAGTATTGGAAAGGAATAGATGAGTAAAATTTAGCAATTTGTACCATAATCTCTTGATCTTTTAAAGCACACTTGCCTTCCTCGACAACGGTGCCAAAAACTTGATCGCAAGGTTTTGACTTTACTAATTTAGAGGGCTTATATTCGATGATGATGCCAAAAACCTTGTTCCCCACCTTTCTACCGATTAGATAAAAATTCAAAATATGAACAGGTGTTGTCAATACAGCTTATCAAATAGAAAAATGGTGACCACTGCAAGTATACATTTTTGATGTAGTTTTAAAAGATATTGATCCCACAGGGAAGGAACCAGTTCTAAAGACCAACTAGAGTTACGGGGTAAATGAAAATATGGAATTTATATTGGAGGGGTTAGGATGATAGACGGATGAATGGATAGATTTATGAACAGACTAGAGAATATGTAAAATATAGAGATATTCCTACGAACAAGTTTAACAGAGAAAAACATGAAAAATCATCAAGAATATTTCGTATACTAGATAACTTCAACAAATAAGGTTCTAGATGCCCTAATATTCAATAATTCACCGCAGAGCAACACATGAGATGACTTTTCTAAATTTAGGGTAAACGAATTATGATAGTTATAAGAACCTGGATAACTATATTACTATGCTTAGTACGGGTCGCTCTCACATAGCCATATTTAGAGAGTTACCACTCCAAAAATGTTGGCTCACTAAACAGCATTATAATCACAGATCCAGTGATTATACACAATCTTGTTAACCCCGAAATCACTCTTAAAGTTAACTCGAAAGCATATAACTTAATTAATATAAATGATGTAAAATGAATTTGTGACCATGGGATTTTGTACTAGCTCACGCATTCAATGATGACGGCTTTTCGAGATTTTTATCCTCGAATCACATAATTTTCGACTATTTGATGATCTTCAAATGGGAGTCTTCCTCATCTCTCAATTCAAAAGGACTTTTCTAATAAAATTTAATTTTTTCCTTTAATTTAGAAATTAATTAAAAAATATGAAAATGCACAAAAATCCGAAAACACTACGGAAAACCGGATCCGGGGCCTGCGTCACCAAGGGTTAGTGAGGCAAGCCTCGCCAAAGTCCTTAGCGAGGGCATGCCTGGCCAAAGACCTTGGTGAGGAGCCTCACCAGACTTACTCTGGTGAGCCTCCTCGTTGGAAAAACTTGCCTTTTTTGGATTCTCGGGATTTTTCCTATGAATAGTCGGGTCTTTTTCAATAAATAGGGCCCAGAAATTTCAGAAAAAAATTCTTCTCTTCAGAAAGAAAAATACTGACAAATATTAGAAAAATATTTTCTTTCATTTCTTCCAATATTTTCTTGGATCCAAAACATATTTGGATTCAAACTTTTAATTATTCTCAAAACTTTTCTTCATCTACTTTTCTTCTTAAATCCTCAGATATTCTCGGGTCTAAAACAAATTTAGAACCTGAGTCTAATTATCTTTTGGATTAAAAAACACTTATTTTCCAATTAAACCACAACTAAATCAAAACGAACGAGAAATGCTCCCGGGGATCATACGGATACGCCGAAGTGGATTCATGCTGAAAGGGTAAGCGTCTGAGTTCCTAGAATTGCAGATTTCGTGCTCTCGTCTACTTCATCTTTTTCTGATTTTATTTGTGGACCTAGGAATTGTCTTTTTTATTATTATTGTAAATGTTGTAATTTTCTTCTTCATCTTTTATTTCATTTTTCATGTTAGAATAACCCCACGAAGGGAATACAAATTATTCATGGATAACAGACCTCACACTTTGCCATGAGGTCATTTGCACTAATAAAAATTGACCAACATACGTGTAAATAAAAATGAACCATTTTTATTTAAAAGAAGAACTTTAAACCATCGATGTTTTAATTAGGCCACACGGGCCTTCTCAAAATCAAATCGAACATATGTGCCATATCTCTTGCTAACCTTTGTGGATGCAGGTTAGATGTAATGCCTGGGATTTTATTTTCCTTCGAGTATTGCAAATATTTTTACGAGAATTGTAATTAATAGATTAGGCGGGTGGTTGCATCCCCCGAGTTTTGTAATTTTTGTAATCTTCATTTTTCCGCATTTACTTTCCACATTTATTTACTACTTTATGTATGGTTTATCGCTTTCTAATATACGTGAATCATGCATAATAACTTCAAAACGACTTAAGTGCGAATATGCGCAATTAAGAGAATACGGTTTTCTACAGATGTAATATAATGTGATCCAATGAGAAATATGCAACTTATCGCAGATCCGAATCTCTGTGTCTTAATGGGCCGTCCCCCGAATGTTAAACCTCACAGGAATCTAATTCCTAGAAAGAGCTAATCTAGGTGGCGACTTCGGGTTTGACCTATTTAAATGTTTTCGCTTTCTCTATTAAAATTTTTTTGGGTCCACGACCCGGTTCTTTTTTTCAAACACCCTGGTGGACCACGCCTCTCATCTTCGCGCGCACTCGGCCCATCGCTCTGTGTCGTCCGCTCACAATGGCGACTCCGCTGGGGATTTTTCTTAAACTTTTTTTCAAAGGTTTTAGATTTTGGATAAGTGTCAAAAATTATTGATCACATTATTCCGTTTTCTCTTAATTATGACATATTCATAATTTTGAGTTGCAATAGAAGGGATTAGACCATAAGTCTAAGGTACCCCTATTACCATGAAGCTTTCTCTTGTACTAATCTGCCTCCCTGAGAAAAGATAGTTTTTAAGCGGGTGGAGCACTTATTGCCACATCGCATGTACCTCCCTCGTTAGAACCTATTTAGGGAGAGGCTTGGAGTGTATTTCAGTGCAACAAGAACCTTCTACATCATCAACCCATTTACAAACTTCACGTAAATAAACCATAGGCATTTTCCCTAGGGTGTTACCCAACAAATGACCATTCATTATATTTTTCTTGCAAGTTTGCTCCTTAGTATCTTCATGGTACTCAGATGAACCAAACTTAGCATAGAGACTAGCCAAAAACCCTACACGTGGGAGTTATATGGTTGAAAGTTTAGACGTTGCATGCTATGTGTTATGTACTTATTATTGTACAAATGTCATGCTAACCACGAATCTTTGCACAGACACTTGAGTGCACACACTTATAATGTTAAGATGATGTAACATAACATCTTCTCATCACATGCACTTAGGATTAGATGACACTCGAGGTTGTGTCACCCTAGGACAACATGAAACCACATAGAATCATGAAACATCACTTACCCCTTTTCAGCTAGATGTCCACTTGACATTCAGCTATTAACCCATACAGGGAAAACATGCCTTTCTTTTACTCCGTGATGTCCACTTGACATCCGACACTTAGCCCACAAGGAGCAATAATATATCCCACATGTTACCTATGAGATGTCCACTCGACATCCAACTCACAGCCCTTCCGGGGTAATTATACACACCAAAAGCCCAAACAAGGAAAATACCTACCCAAACCATTTCCCACATTAAAGAATATCCCAGTTGATGTCCTAACCTAAGCCCGCATGGGGTGAGCTTACTTCAAAAGTCTTACCTTACCAAATCTTCAAGGGTATACGCTTCGTACCCGAATCATTCACCCACACGAGGCAATAATTCACGTATGACCACATACCCTCAAATAGTGATGGCCACATAGGCTTTCAAAACTCCGCCCTAATTGGGTAAAATAACCAAATCATTCATTAGATAGCTACATATGGTAGTTGTTTTCATGACATTAGGGTATGCCACACTACTTACCTGAAATAATTTTGACCTCCTCATTCCATGAGACCTAGTCATAGTATGAAGTCTCAAACTATTAACCTATTACCACACGATAATTGGGTCACCTCACTTACACCACTCATATTACGATGTCACATAGACACTGTACAAATCTCAAATCCAACCCCGATGTTGGATTTTCATTTCCACATGTTTTCATCATTACCTAACGACTAACAGATTTCTTTCAAATGGATTGACATACATGTTATCTCACATCATGGCATGTTAACCCCTTGTGAATGTAGCCATAACATTAAAAATTTCATGCGTTTCCCGCATCACAAATCACATCATGAATCTTACATGCACAGTCGAATATTCTACTTGTGTATCAAAGGGGCTTGGAAGAGACCTGCTCGTCACCTGGTCCACGTTTCTCCAATCGTGGCCAATCTGGAGGGGGTTCCATACATTGACTCAAGTGAGGACTCGAGTTCAGACTCAGACTCAGTTCAGCACAAGTCTGTCAAGGCTAATCAATGAGAAGAAGATGCGGGGGAAGATCACCCTGTCCTTATGGGATAAAATTCTCAGCAGTCGTTGGTGAGTGCCGAGTTTGCAACTACCTTGAATGCCTTTACCAATAGCGAACAGCTAGAATCGCTCATTCGCCAGCACGCCGGGAGGGCTCAGATGGCAGTGTCCAGCTTGGAGGTCACCCTTAATAGCGTCAATCTAATTAGACGACTTGAAACAGGGGGACCTCCTACCTCGCATGTAGTACCCCCAACTCCTACTGCCTTCTATCAATTCGGGGTAGGACAAGGTCAGCTGAACCAGGATCAGATTGGGCAGCTAGGATATAACTTTACCAATCCTCCCCAATTCTTCCAGGGGCAGCCTAGCCAACTAACGTTCGCACCAGGGCCTTTCCACCAAGGAATGACCTAGCAGCCTATTCCTAGTTGGAGCACATTAATTGCCTCACAGTTCCAGGCACCTCAATTGCCCAATTTTGCGACATATTCCCAAGGGTAATATAGTTTCTATCCAAACACTGGGAACGCCATCCTCCAACAACCAAGCATGGTGGCATTGTGGGAATAATTCTTGGCCACTTACCATCGCCATCTCATGAATCCATACAGTACACAACCGATAATAGGTGATGAAGACAGCTTGCCCCCAAACTTTGCAATGCCACAGTTTGAAAAGTGTGTGGGATCTGGTGACCCATGCGCTCACTTAACGCATTACCAAACGGTGATGAGGGTATTAAGGGTCAACGAACGGATGATGGCTAAGCTCTTTGTCGTCACCTTGGGCCATCCAGTCAATGTATGGTACAACCACCTTCTGCTGGACATAGCCACTAATTGGAATAGCCTTGCTCAGGCTATGATGGGGAATTATGGTTTTAACTCTCAAATGGAAACCATGATGCAACATCTTGAAGCTATAAGGCAGGAGCAAGGCGAGGATTTCAAATCCTACTATGCGCATCGGATAGCCACACAGGTTAGGCTTTGGGCTCGCTTAACTTTACCGGAGATGATAACCAAGCTTCTAGATGGTGCACTGCCATCATACAGGAACAAGTTTGGGTCAGACATCTTCTCCAGCTATCAAGAAGTGTTTGAGAAGGTGGATAGGATGGAGCACTTTGAATCCATGGATACATCTGGGGAACACTAGCATCGATTGATTATGTAATAAATTAGCTTTTAGCTACTTTGCCCACATGGCTTTTGAATTTTTAATCAATTGAACTTCATTTATTTTCTTGATCTTCTATTGATGACATCACACATTCTCATAAATATGTACATAATGTTTTTAGCACATGTGACACATCATGTCATGAAATTAATTTGGGTATAAATAGATTCCCCATGATTATAATAAATTTAAATGATTTTACTCTTGAGAGAAAGTGAGAGACAAACACATGTACTTAGACACGGGTGATAGCATTTGCTTCATTCTACAAAGACAGAAGATTGGATCACCAAGTACGGAATGACCATCAAATCAAGCATGAAAAGATCAAAATGATCGAACTTATGGGCCATGTCAACAAAACAAACTAAAGTCAAACCACCGGTGTAGTGACAAAGATACAAAGAAGGAGTCTGAATGTTAAACATGTTAACAATTCCATCACACGGCTCACCAACACTTATGGGCCGATCATTACGTTGAGGAGGAAACATCATTGAAAGAAAACTGTTCTCCATCGATGGAATTAAGGTACCAGATATGATCTCTGACATATCACCTATCGTTGAAGAATAATTGAACTCTGATGATCAAGACCCATCATCACATACACCTTAAGCTAGCAAAGCAGCATGAGCACCAACTAATCGATTAGAAATGCTGAACGAGACAACAACTGAAGTCGTGGACATCGACGGTGACTGGTCTACCAAATCAACCAAGTCTTACACAATTGCTATCACGCATAGGTGAAAGAAATAAATTGATAAAAAGCAGTACTACCAAAAAATAAATTTGTATTTAGCCTGTCAATTAACACTCGGTTAGTTGAGAAAAAATTAAAGCTTCTTTTCAAAACTGAAAAAGAATAGTCCGCTGAGTTGAAAACTCGAAAAGGGCAGCTTGGGCAAAACTTTGG
The DNA here is from genome assembly GCA_949673415.1 of Euphorbia schlechtendalii. Taxonomy (NCBI): domain Eukaryota; kingdom Viridiplantae; phylum Streptophyta; class Magnoliopsida; order Malpighiales; family Euphorbiaceae; genus Euphorbia; species Euphorbia schlechtendalii. Next base: position 6,796 of record CATIWQ010598919.1, read on the forward strand.
ACATCGAGAGAACAACATTGGTTAGAAAAACTGAAAGGGCTAATTGATGGCAGGAGTCAAATCATTTAAAACATTTATACTCCTGTTAAGTTCATCAATGAATTATCATTTTTGCTGAGTCTTTATGCATATGCTTATCTGGATTGCTTGCATGCCAATGGTAGAATGTTGCAAGTAAACATCCAAGACAAAACTAAAAAAATGAAAAAAAAATAAAATAAAGAAAAATGAGTCTGCTGGATTGAAAACCTAAAAGGGTGGTCCAGGCAAAAATTATGATAGGGTTTGATAGATTGAAAACCCGCAAGGGCGGTCTATGCAGAAATTAGAACTAAAGAAATATCAAATTCATCATCTCCTCATCAGAATGGTACGTGGCATTATATACCTCAAAAACTTCAGGTAAACGGCTTCCAAGTGACCATCACCGATACAATGAGAGATCAACAACTCATCCAGACTTCCCTCAAACCAGATCCAAGCTTTGAACTCGAATCTGATTCAACGAACCCATGGTCGTTGCTTTGAGGGAGTCATCCATGGAATCCCTAACAAGATAAACACTAGGGGCAACCATGCACCAGCACAAGAGAAGGCTCTTCAATGAACGAAGCCCATGACACCTACAACAGATGAACATACATCATATGATAAGTATTGTTCATGCATAAAATCATTCGTACATTACATACGCATCACGTCATGTACATGTAAAGACGATGTCAAACCGGGGTAACACCGTCCCAACAACTCCATCTCCATATGAGGAACCTACAAACAAGATGATGGCCCACTCAAGCCTAAAGTCAACATTGCGACATCACCAAACAACGGAGCAATTTCTGAGACATCCCCAAATTTCCATTAAACTTATTTATTCCTCATATTTTAATTTTTGATTGAAGGGGTAAAAATTTTTGCTTCACAAAGTGTATTAACATTATACCTTTTTCTCTGACTTGTCACAGGAAGCAAGTTAACATTCTATTAAGGAAATGTAAAATATAACTGAAGAAGGAAACGGTTATCTCGATGGATGAAGAAAGAAATAGTCTCATTTATCAACCGAAGAATGAAACGGTTGTCGACCACTAAAGGGAAGCCACAGAAAGAAACGGTTGACCCAGCCATAAGGGTTACCAAGTACCTAAGGGATTCCGAAGAAAGAAATGGACAACAGTAAGAAAACACAGCGCCAGAAAGGAAGGCCTATATTATCACCATTTGGGAACAAGAAGTCACCAACCACATCGGTCAGGTATTATCTCTATCCCTACGCTCATTTTGTGTGATCATACTGGTTATATAACCAGCAATTATCACACGAGGGGCAAATGTGAGCACGAGATTTTGTACCAGTTCGCGCGTTCAAGGATGACGGCTTTTCAGGATTTTTATCCTCGAATCACACAATTTTTGACCTTCTGATGATCTTCAAATGGGAGTCTTCCTCGTCTCTGAATTCAAAAGGACTTTTCGAATAAAATTTAATTTTTTTTCTTTTAATTCAGAAATTAATTAAAAAAATATGAAAATACACAAAAATCCGAAAACACCATAGAAAATCAGATCCGGGCTCACCAACAACCTTGGCTAGCTCGCCAAAGACTTGGCAAGGAGGCTCGCCAGACTTACTCTAGCGAGCCTCCTCGCCGGAAAAACTTACCTTTTTTGGATTCTCGAGATTTTTCTTATAAATAGTTGGGTCTTTTTCGATAAACAGGGCCCCGAAATTTCAGAAAAAAATTCTTCTCTTCAGAAAGAAAAACACTGACAAATATTAGAAAAATATTTTCTTTCATTTCTTCCAATATTTTCCTAGATCCAATACACATTTGGATTCAAACTTTTAATTATTCTCAAAATTTTTCTTCATCTACTTTTCTTCTTAAATCCTTAGATATTCTCGGGTCTAAAAAAAATTTAGAACCCGAGTTTGATTATCTTTTGGATAAATAAACACTTATTTTCTAATTAAACCACAACTAAATCAAAATGAATGAGTAACGCTCCCGGGGATCATACGGATACGCCGAAGTGGATTCACGCCGAAAGGGTAAGCCTTTGAGTTCCTAGAATTGCGAATTCCGTGCTCTTGTCTACTTCATCTTTTTCTGATTTTATTTGTGGACCTACGAATTGTCTTATTTATTATTATTGTAAATGTTTTAATTTTCTTCATCATCTTTAATTTCTTTTTTCATGTTAGAATACCCCCACGAAGGGAATACAAATTATTCTCGGATAACAGACCTCACACTTTGCCATGCGGTCATTTGCACTAATAAAAATTGACCAACATACGTGTAAATTAAAATGAACCATTTTTATTTAAAATAAGAACTTTAAACCGTCGATGTTTTAATTAGGCCACACGGGCCTTCTCAAAATCAAATCGAACATATGTGTCATATCTCGTGCTAACCTTTGTGGATGCAGGTTAGATGTACGCCTAGGATTTTATTTTCCTTTGGGTATTGCAAATATTTTTTACGAGAATTATAATGAATAGATTAGGCGGCGGTTGCATCCACCGAGTTTTTTAATTTTTGTAATCTTCGCATTTATTTACTACTTTATGGATGGTTTAACTCTTTTGAATATACGTGAATCATGCATAATGACTTCAAAGCGAGTTAAGTGCAAATATGCACAATTAAGAGAATACGGTTTTCTACAAATGTAATATAATGTGATCCAATGAGAAATAAGCAACTTATCTCGAACCCGAATCTCTGTGTCTTAGTGGGCCGTCCCCCGGACGTTAAGCCTCACAGGATTCTAATTCATGGAAAGAGCTAATCTAGATGGCGACTCCAAACTAAGAGATGGCGGATTCAAGTTTGACTTATTTAAAATGTTTTCGCTTTCTCTACCAAACTTTTTACGGGTCCACGACCTGGTACTTTTTTTTAAACACCCCGATGGACCATGCCTCTCATCTTCGCATGCTCTCGGCCCATCGCTCCGTGTCATTTACTCACAGAATTACTCATTATAACACATAGATATATCATAAACTTCAAAATAGAAAGTATAAGCAGAAAACAAAGTAAGGTTGTGAGGTATGCAAGTGAAAGCTAAAGTTGATCAAACCGTATCCACTCTTTAATGGGAGTCGTCAATTCCCGCAATTCCTGCGTCTACTTTGAATCCGGTCTCAACTCGTACAAAACCTCCTCTAGGATGATATTCTTTGTGAATCTTAAATAAAAGAATGTTGAAGAATGAAAATTTTATTGATAAGTGCTTTACAATTAGACTCATACAAAAAAATGCTCGAATTTGTTTAGAAATATAGTGATCGATATAGGAATCTAATCACTTGTACATTTTCTCGCTAAGACTTTGAACGTAGCGAAATCTAGATATTACACTCTCTATCTATACACGCACACTATCATTCAATGCCTTCTAATCATGCCATAACCATGCACCACGAAATTGTTGAGTTTTGAACCCTATTTATAGAGTGTGAAGGGTTGCATCTATCCAAACGAAGAGTCGTGTCCATTGACGAAGAGTTGCATCACTTCAATATGATTGGATGCAAAGATTCATCCTCATCCACAATGGAAAGGATCTTTTTCATGATTGGTTGACTTCTAAAAAGTGTCTTTTTGGTTGGTAGTTGATGGCGGTTGATCGTTCTTATTTGGCAGTTGAAAGAAGAGAAGAGTTGACCAAAAATAGTCAAGGTCGTGACCGTGAATGTATGTCACGATCATGAATACTTGGTTGGAAACTTTCTGTTGTGAAGGTTAACAAGTCGCGACCACGACATATGTATCACGATCGTGACATGCCTTTTTTACATGATTACTCTTTGCAATTTCTACTGATTTTTGCCATCTTCGATCCTTTACCAATTCCTTAAGTTCTACGCATCTTTTTGCACATGTTTCACTCTTTGCATAGAAATCCACTTTTGTTCATTTTACTTCCAAGATTTATTAGTTTCTGCATTTGCATAAAAAATAACTACATGCCACATGAAATCTTTTATATGAAGTATAAAATGAAACAAAACCATATCGTTTTATGATTGAAAATATCATGATAATAAGTGTAAATATACACTTATCAGGTTACAATGAACTCTAATCTTTCTTGGAAGACTCGGATCAACTACTAGAGGATCGATAACTGGATGCTAAGGTGGAGGTTGATCTTCACCCTTGTTGAAGTTGATAGATAGATCCTCATCATCTTTGGCTTCCTCATCTTCAAGTTCTTATGTTGGGTTGGGTAGCATAAAGAGTGGTATACTGAGTGGATCTGCTTGCTAGGGTACTCATTTGTCTTCATCAGATTGACGTCTATCTGCATTGTTAGTTTAATCAAAATCCACATGTATAGACTCCTCTTATAGACCAGTTCTTTTAACATATATTCTATATGCTCTGCTATTAGTTGAGTATCCCAGAAAGATACCTTTATCAAAATTAGGATCATACTTACCTAGTTGCTCCTTGGTGTTAAGTATAAAGCACCTACAACCAAATGATTTGAGAGGGCCAATCTTAGGCTTGTGCCCTCGTCAAAGTTCATAGAGTGTCTTCTCAAGAATTGGGCGAATTAAAACCTGATTCAAGGTATAACAAGCTGTGTAAACAACTTCTCCCTAAAAGTACTTTGTTAGATTATTATCACTCAGCATGGATTGAGCCATTTCAACTATGGTTCTATTCTTCCTTTCTACAACCTCATTTTGTTGAGGCGTATAGGGAGAAGAGAAGTTGTGATCAATACCATTTGCTGAACAGAATTCTTCAAAATGGAAATTCTCGAATTCACATCCATGATCACTTTGAATTCTATTGATTTTAGTTCCTGTTTTGTTCACTATCCAGTTACTGAGCTTGACAAAAGATTCATATGTCTCGTCTTTGCTACACAACACGACTACCCAAGTGAATCTCGTGAAGTCATCCACAACCACCAACAAAAATCTCTTACCACCCATGCTCATTGGCTGAACTGGGCCGAAGAGATCTAGGTGGAGGAGCTCTAATGGTCGCTTAGTTACTACATGATTAATTGACTTTAAAGATTTCTTAACTTGCTTACCTTGCTGGCAAGCTAAGCATAGTTTATTCTTTTCAAAGTTGATCCTGGGTAACGCCATAACTAATTGCTTTTTAGCCAATTTGGATAGAACGTTCATATTTATATGACCTAACCTTCATCCCAAAGCCACAAATTATCCTCCATAGATACAAGACACACATTAATGGAGCTAGGGGATAAATCAATCATATATACATTATTGATTCGAGGAGCAAAGAGAATAGTATAATCAATCTTACATTCAATAACTGAACATCTTGCTGAGTCGAATGTAACCTTTTTGCTTTTGTCACACAGTTGGGCTACACTAAGCAAGTTGAACTTCAGACCTTTGACTAGAGAAACCTCTTAGATCAAGTTTTCACCGTAGGTTATTGTTGGACCTAGTAGGGTGTAAAATAGGTCTGAGGTGGGGTGAATGACTCTTTTTCAAGTTCAACAATTACTTCAGAAGATGAGCGGAACTAGCTTCTGAAGTTACTTCGGAGTATTTGAAATTTACTCGGAATCCCCTTTTTGATTTAGGCCTTTTAAAACAAGTATTGATTTTGACTTCTTAATTCAATTAATACAAGGACAACAATGAATAAAATCGAGTTAAGAAAATGCAAACAAAGATTTTTATCCTGGTTCAGCCTCTTCTTAATCTAGTCCTTGGAATCTCTTGTCCAAAATTTAATCCACTATACACTCTTCTTTTGGTGAAGAATAAACCTTTTACAGTATTGGTTAAAGTACCCTCCGACAACCTTTGCAATTTACTGAGCTATACCAATACAAAAGTACCCTCCTTGCTGTATCTAAGGCTCTAAGCTTCTCTCTTACAAAGTACCTTCTTCTTAAGTTTGCTAAGCTCCCTTACACTAACTTAACTCCAAGCTAGTGCTTACAATTTGATTTTAAAGAAAAAATGAGTAGAACTTTGTTCAGTAAAACTCAATTACATATAGATATGAAGAAATGTGTTTGCTTTTGGTGATTTAGAAGAAGATCACAATTAATTTTGAAAGCTTGTTTGCACTATTGAATTCTTGATAAAACTAGCAACCTTCTTAAATGGTGGAAATCATCCTTTTATAAAGGGAGAGAATGTTTCCATTAAACTTGGACTGATGCTTGAAATCTTCCCATTGTCTCAGTGCAAGTTTCTGTTAAGAATCCGTTTAGAGAATGGTAAGTTTCAAAGGAATCAGCGCGACATATGCCAGATAGATTTTTGGTCCCCCACAATTGTACGATTGTTCCTTAGTTACAAATAATTTTTGTCCTTTTTCATATTAAGGTACATTGGCGCGCGATTTAATGTGTAACCAACTCCCGTGACTTTTAGCGTCAAATGACTAAGTTACCCTCTACAAAGCTTCTAAAGGTATTTACTTTTGTAGAGCGAACCTTTCTTCTGAAGCTTGATGATTGATAATCTTCTGAGGTCTTGATTCCTTCTAAAGCTTCTTATGCTTATGAGAGTTCATTGAGCTTTTGAGATTTCTTGTGCTTCTGAACTCAGAACCTTCAAAACTTAAACTTCTTATATCATAATCCAACAATTATAAATTGTGCCTCCGAGCAATATATTATTCAACCCAATGCCTAACAAGCCCTTTTTTTGTTCAGTTATATTTTATGGGTGCGGAATCCTAATTGTTTATATATTTATTTTAATTAATATTTGATTTATATTTTCATTAAATTAGATGTATATAATGTATATTATAAATTCAGTTAATTTTTGGCCTCCTTATATGTGATCATGCATTTTCCCCTTCCATGATCAATATAACAACAATAGGTTCAAATTGAGTGGTTACATGTGGTTATTTTGTGGGTGTAGGAGGTAATCATGATTTACATGAAAAATGCCATGGAGCTTTCTACAAGTAGTATGGACAAGTTTATGGTAGGCGTAGGTCGCAGTATAGGGTGTGATGCGATCATCAATTGTGAGAAGGTTATAATCTGAGTTCTATGTTTAACTAGTTCAAAGAGGCTTTTTAGACTTTACATGCTCATTTCACATATTCCTAGATAACTACTTTTATTTTTTGGCACCAAACATTAGTTGAACCCAAACGTTTAAAACTATTTTTTGCTATTTTGAAAATAATAAGTGCTCAACAACAACAAATATATATCAACCACCGCAATAACTAAGCGTACCAGTTGTATTAAATGTACAAAAATTCAAAATAAACGGCCATTGCGTGTAAAAGAGAAGTTGGACATATTTGTAATTGCTATGAAAGGTGTTGGGTATTTATCAAAACATAGTTGTTTTCCTAAACTATTTATAAACCAACAACACCTTTACATATTCACTTAATACTTATTAATATTTACAATTTTGCAGTCCCCATTTTTTAAATGTCTTTTTTTAGTTTTTCATTTATTTATCGAACTGTTCATTTTTTTGACACGTCACTTTATAATATTTTAATCATCTCTTTTTAATCTTTAAAAAGCCCATTGATATATTTTTTCCAAATTTTTTATAAAAGTTCAAAATCTATTAAATTTTTGTTAGAAATATATTCTGATGGACTTTTATAAAATCTTAAAACAATGAACAAATTTGATAAATTCTAGTTTGATTTTTGTGAGATTCTTTATAATTCTATGAGAAATCTCTTTTTGTGCATTTTTATTGATATTTAGAACTCATTCGAGCCATGTAATAACCTTTTGCTAGGTTTCTAATAGTTTTCTAACAGATTGTGATTTTTAGACAAATGATTTTGCATTTACCTTACATGTATCAAAATCCAGTTAGAATCTGTAGATTTTATAATGCTATGAGAATCCCCTTCCGTGCGTGTTTTTAGATTATGACTCATTTGAACTATATATTAACCTTTTACTATATTAGATTTCTAATTCATTTGTGTTTTTAGGGACAAACGCTTTGCATTTACCTTGCATGTATTGAAAATATGGTAGAAATTTGGTAAAAACATAGTGAAAACCTATTGGAAACATTATAAGACATGTATACTATGTTTTTACTCCAATTCTATCAGATTAAACAAATTCTTCAACGAAATATAATATTTCTAATAGCATTCTATTATGTTTCTAACTAATTGATAAAAGATATCGAATAATTGGAAAAAAATTTAGAACAAATATATCGCAATGAATGGCAGTTGAAAGATAATAAAGAAAATAAAAATATTTTAAAGCGATATGTCCAAAAAAATGAACTGTTTGAAAGATAAATGACAAAAAAAATGTCAATCATACGCAAATCTAAGGAGAATTAGATGAATGTAATAATTTAAATAAGATTGTTAAAACGGACTGATATGTAATCGAGTAAACATTAACCTAAAATAGTTTAAGCAACCATTCTATGTAAAATAGTCCAAAGGTGTTTAGTTTTGTCAATTGATAAGAGCGTCTCTTGGGAAATCGTCACTTTTGGGCTTGTTTCCAAATCTATATTTCAGCCCAGTGGTTTCCTATTTACAAAAAGGGCATCTGTCAACTTTGTCAAGCTTATGTTCCAATAGATTTCTCACAGTCAATCTCACGCTCTTTGCAATTTCAATCCTCCATCTCACGTTCCCTGTAATCTGAAGTTGGAATACTCTGTCCATTATTCTGCAATTTCTTTGCAATTTCAGTCTTATACCTCAAATAACCAAACAACTTCTCTGTTTCTCATTGATTCATTCGAGCGACTAGAAATTGAAGAAACGATATAACATTCTAAAAACCTAAAGCTTCATTTAATTTTGATTTCATTACATATCCAAACAACTTCGTTTTTCCCCTTCTTCCAGGCTTCTGGTGACATCGATGATTACTGCTCTCGCCTCTTTTTCACCGGCGCTTCTTCCGCCCTACTTGTAGGTTTGCCTGTTGCTTGGTTTGGTTCAGTGAGGCTTGATTCAATCAAAAGGGCTAGAACTCTTTGCTTCAACGAAAGCCAGACCGCTCAAGTCTCACTTCATATTAGATCCGGTCACTACTCTTCCGCTGTAAGTCTGAATTCTCTCCCATTTGAACTCTTTTTATTGCTGTTGTTTTATTGTTGTTTGAACTGAAGCTTTTCGTCTTTCTACAATTAAAAGTTTAGCTACCTAAATGGTATAATTTTAATCTAATTTGAATATTTTTTATTTGATTAAATGGGTTTCACTAGGTCAATTCGTCTGAACTGTGTTACTAGAGCTGAAATTTTGCTTGGTATATAAGTGAATCCATTGCAAAGCACTAAATCCTTGTGTGGAGAAAACTTGACAGGAGATCTAGGCTCAATTCATATACTTAATCTTATCTTTTCTTACAAACATTTGGAATATAGATGATTATTGAATATAGGATACAAAACTCAGCAAAATTAGCTCATTTGAGCATGATTTTCAATTCTCACAAAACAAGCTACTCTTGGACATGAATATTTTCAGTTCTCTGTATTAATTTTTCTTTCAAGCCTCAAATTTGAAGAAATATAATTCAATTGAATTTCATTTCAATTAAACTCATTTAGTGAATCCAGTTAATTGGTCCAACATTGATCGAATTACTTTCCTATCTCCAATGCATGAACTCAAAAATCGATCGAAGTAATTCGGGACCCTTTACGGACTTAAGCTAAGTGATTAGATACACTCTTTCATCAATTCAGTATATCCAATTAAGTGTTTAGGGGGATTGAATTGATTTAGGGGATGAGTGAGTACCCATTTATAAACCATTAACATATGCTTAACTATTATTTACATGGCAGATCATGTCGCCGCTTGTTTTTTTATCATCCAGCTTTCTTGATAGAGGATTTCTCTACAAATTCTATATCTCTTCGTTGAGTCTTTCTTCAACCATTCCCTTTGAAATTATATTACCATGTACTATGTGTGAAAAATGTTGTGGACCAAAGTGCTATATAATATTATGCTTGATGTCATATCAACCAAGTACGTACCTTATCAATTGGAATTCTTTTAGTTAGTCTTGTCGTCCTCAAAATGTATCTTGGTTAGGCTTATAAAGCTGCCCGAAAAATGGTGCTATATGTTACATGTTTACTATATGTTTGTTATATGTATGCTCTATGTATGGTAGAAAGCTTATGTGATGGATTGCATATAAGAAAAATCATACATGTCTCTTAGAATTGATAAAAGTAAGTAAATTGTACATAAAAGAGAAGCCACTTATTAATTTGAAGCGAGTGTAGTTATTTTGAAGTATTGTTTGTAACTTGTTTGTGGAAGACAACATCACGATATTTAGATAATTATAGCTCCTCAACTGCTATATGAACTTGGGAAAAAGTCATTATATCATCTCTGTATTTGAAACAAATTTCCATGTTGATTCATTTACTTGGTAACATATTTGGTTACTTACTTTTGGTTATGTACTTTGCTGTAATTTGCAATTTTTGTTCACCAACTTAGCATAATCTTCGAATGTATTTCTGAAATAGCATTTATTATACATTGGTTATGGAATAGTATGTTAATGAAATTTTGGAATACATCTCAAATAATTGTGCTAATATAAGATCCAGTTTAATTTTTTTGTTAAAAGCTCACAATACTTACTGTTCTAGTTGTATCTCATACTACTCCTTTTTCTTGGTTGTTTCAGGAATACACTGCAGATGAAATAAGCCCAATATCGTGACATTTGTATCGAAATTAGACAAAAAGGTGAAGAGGAGACCATACTAGAGCATATTTAGAAAACGCTCTAAAGTTATTTTTCAAATAGAATCCAAATCAAATATAACAAACATATATTAGATATATAATAATATAATAACATTATTTTAACTATATAATAGATATTTATCAGGCATATAATAGACATGTAGATAGACATGAAACTCAACTTGTCGTTTTCATCTGTTTTACATGTAATAGATATTTATCAGACATATATTTGGGATGTAAATTAGATGTAATATATGTGTTCTTTAAAACAATCTATATAGTAGAGCAATGTACGTAACGTGTAAGATTGATTACTGGTTAGTATGCTTGATTATTGGCGAACTTTTTGTTTGTTATATGGTTTTCAGCTATATCTGTATGCTACAATCGGTATAATGCTGGATCTTCAACGCTTGATTATTGGTGAACTTTTTGTTTCAAAAGTTTTGTTTAGTGGCTTCATCCAATACATTGTTTATTATCTCAAAAACTCTATTTTTGAATTTCATGCATTTCAAACATATAATATATGTATATTACATTTACAATACTTAAATATATAGGGTATAACTGATACATATTGAATACATAATAGATATATATCAGAGATACAGTAGATATATATGAAGATATCTAAATGAACATGAATTTCAGCTTGTAATAGATATATATCATTCATATATTAAAAATCTAAAATATATGTAATGGATATATAGTTGAAATCAAATACAATTGTCAATACTCAAAAAATTCAATAAACACCAACATTCAAAGATGTAACTATTCAATAAACACCAACATTCAAAGATGTAACTGCACATCTTAGGAGGCTAATATAATTGTATTATATGTAGATCACCATTTGAAATAAGAGAGAGTACTATAACACTCATTTTCCTTGTTGAAAAAAAGAATGTAAGCTTTATTATACTAAGATATAAAATCGAATCGACGCACTACAATCCTTTTCTTCCTCTCCTAAACAAACTAAAATCTCTTTTTCCTTGGCCCCTTTGCTTTTTCCTTAACATTCGATGAAACGATAACCTGCTCTAAAATACCTAAGGTGACAAGGCTTGATCTTGCGCCTTGAGTGCGCCTCAGACGCGCCTAGGCTCAAGGCTTGATCTTGTGCCTTGAGTGCGCCTCACGCCCTTGACTATTATACTAAAATTATGATCCAATAACATAATTGTAGTAAAAAATTATTAGATTTGCATGACTGACATTTAAATTATTTATATCGTACTCATACTTATCATGTGTCACAAATATCTGTAGAAAAAAATGGAATTGTATTAACATATAGCAAACAAGTAATACATATCATTAATGTGAAGCAAAACTAAATTCTAATGTTATATTATCTAACCAAAACTTGTATAAAGCGAATATAAATCTATTAATATCAATAAATGTTATATAACTATAAATATCATAAACAAAGAAATCATTTAATTATTTACGTATATCCGCAACAAATTTACAACAACTAAATCATACATATAACAAATATATAACCAATATATAACAAATGCTAAGCAGAATTAGTATGATTTAGTTGTTGTAAATCATACTAATATATAACCAACTGCTCAGCCATCATGTCTTCGAAATTGCTAGAATAAGGAAAACACCAACATAATTATTATTCTTTTCCTGCTAATAACGATGATTAGAAATGAAACACAAGACATCATGCAAAATTATTCCTTAAGAAGACACCCTTTTCAATGACTCAAGAATTATTCTATCAACTAATCTAAACATAAGGTGGAGGGAATCAGAAGATACATAAACAACAACAAAGCAAAGAAATATCGGTGCATCATGAAGAGAAATCATCAAGAACTAAATTTTCTAATTGAAATCTTCATTTCATTTAATAGTAGAATGAAAAAATCCTGCAATTTGCTCAATAGTCATGCTACATGGTAGGACCGAAAATGATATTCGAGAACAAGAAAACAGTTCACACCACCTCTAAATCTCAATTATACAATTACAAAGCAGTAGCTTTATCGGTTTGATGTTAGCTAAGATTACGATAACACTACACATTTCAACTAAATCTGATCACATTTACACCATATTACAAGTAATGGAAAGATCTTCACTTTCCTAGAACAAATTTAATAGCAATAGCATATGCCCAAGGATGCTCAAAATGCAACATGTAGCTACCCTTGTTATCGCACTTTGGAGGATATGGCTGCAATTCATAAGTCCAATGTTATCAATTCCCTACATTAGTAATGAAAACAGAACCAAGTAGTGATGTTGACTTATAAGCTCTTATCCTACAACATGTGCAAATTTGTCTCAGCAACTTCATTAAAACTACATCAAGTCAAAATGTGCAAACTAGATTAGTTGGTATATGGAACTCTGTGATACATTTTCATGGGATCAAAGTATCCCAAGGTCCTTTTTCTTTATTGTTTAAGCAAAATGAGCCCTTATAATCATTCAAAACGTCACGCATTGGTTGATTGAGTCCTTGTTCTATATTTTCTACACTCAAGAAGATTTATTAATCAGTGATTGGGAGCTTTACATTGTACAATAACAAATCAAGTACTCAGTGAATAAGCATATCAATGATCAAGGGCCCAATGTATTGAAACAAAAAATCAGGGTTGAATTATAACTGTGATGAGGTTGAGTGTGCTTCATTTGTTATTTATTCACACTCCACATTATAACTTCATCAGGTGCATTGATTCCAAAAGAATAAAACAAAATTATAGCATGAGGGAAATGTAATGTAAATATGAGGTACATACCTGAACTGAACCATTCTCAATCGGACCATTCCCTGAAACTATCGTCTGTACAAAGAATATGAACATCGAAAACATTGTTAGTCTTCCATTCTTAACCTCTTTCACCTTCAAATCTGCAAATGCTTCTGGATCATCTGCCCATTCAAGCTGGTCAAATGCACCTCCTTGGTAAATCGGGTCAAGTCCTTCCCCCAAAGGTCCGTCTCCAACTCTGTACCCTTTGATTAATCCCATTAACACTACTTGCCATGCCTAGATTGCAAGGATGCTTTGAGCATGGATCAAATTTGGGTTCCTGAGGTAATCTAGGTCGTCCTCTGAGAAGATTTGGGATCCTGCCATAAACTAAATTGCCTCTCCGAATTGCATGCCGTTTTTTGAAAGGATTTCTTGGAAAATGCAGCTAAGAGCACCGAGCATAGCCCATCTGTTGTTGATCACAATTCCGTCAATAACTGAATTGCGATTTTGGAAGAATCAAATTCGAACAGAAAATAGACGAATAGATGATCGAATTAGACGATCAGAAATGAGAGAGATCGAGAGAACTAGGCTTGCTTGGACCACCATTGTTTTTTCATGGTACGGTAGAATTTATTAAAGTTGGTTGTTTGGTTTAATGGTTGTTTCCGTAGTATGGTTTTTTTATAATTCTAAGAACTATGAAAATCTAATATTTTTGAATCATGGATTTGATGGTTGTCCATGATTCTAACTTTTCTTGTTACTAAAATAACCTTAAATTAAATCAATTATTACTGATTAACCCATGAACCTAGACAATAAATTGGACGTTCTCTACTTTTTCTAAAAAGCCACAATTTTGCTAAACTCAATTACTACGTCCATCTCTACTAAAAGATACCTTTTCTTGTCTCCTTCAATTTCACTTCTTCGTCTCCGTAGTACTGTGTTATCATGGTTTGCATATGTTTTTCACTTTTTCTCTTGAGGTAATTTTTTCAATTAGTTTTTTTTGCTGTGATTTTCTACTCATTTATGAGTCGGAGTTACAACTTGTCCAAAATTATAGAACTCAGTAGATTTGCTAGATTAGAACGTGATCTCTGAGAATAGAGGTACTGTGAGCGGATGACACGGAGCGGTGGGCCGAGGGCGTGCGGTTGAGAGGCGCGGTCCACCGGGGTGTTTGGAAAAATGGTTTGCGCTGGGTCGGGGACCCGGGAAAAGGTTGAAAGAGAGGGCGAAAACATTATTCAGATTGGTTCGAAC